>JBBPDC010163837.1:0-18174 GCA_037974485.1 Hemigrammopetersius urotaenia | reverse complement strand
TTAATAAACACTTCAGCATGGAGCCCTGGTTTCCAGCCTGCTTCTTCCAGGGTAGCTCTCGGTCATGGGGGCCTAGCCCCCGCGACCGTGACAGGAGTTTATAATCATTTTAAGAGTAAATTCTATTACAGGTATAATTCTATATTCTATAATTCAGGTATAATTCTATACTTTCAGGTATGGAATTTGTCTAAAAAGGTTTGCCTTCCATTACTTGTAAGCAATATTAATCTTGCAGTTTCAGGGTAAACCTAAAGATAACATTTGTATATACTTTATTATTATTATTATTATTATTCTTACATTTGGGAGATGCCCTTATCCAGAGCAGTCAAATCATGCTACTAGCTGGGCAAATGTGATATTCAGAGTCTTGCCCAAAGACTCCAAGGGTGGTGTTATATTAGCTTCGATCTACCCAAAAGCATGTGCAATATAGCTGCCCCCATGTCATACAATGGTTTAAACATCTATTTATTTATATCTTTAGCTATTAAATTAAAGTGTCTCATCTGTTATAATGTTCACTAACTTAAAGTAATTCTAAGTGAAGGTAGACATCCTCACGCCTGCAGCGGTATTTCGAATGTGCTGCCCGGGGGACATAGTTTTTAATTCTCCAAAAAATCCTTTCAGTGCAGAGAGTCAAGGATTAAAGGTATTTAACAATGAAGTATTATGTATATATTTAAGTATTAAAGTATTAAATATTTCAGTATCTGATTTGGGGCACTAAAGGTTTTGCCAGAAACTGCAACTTAAATTATATAAAGTTGTTTTGGATAAAAGCATGTGCCAAATGCTGTAAATGTAATGTATAACTTTGTGTGGCAAATAAAGAATCTTGACTCAGCTGGAACAAAATCCTAGTGAGGATTTTAACTTTCTCGACTTGCAATTTTAACCTCTGTCCATTTACAAGCCAAGTGATGCTGAGTGTCACTCACTTCCCCGGCTCAGATTCGTCGTTAAGTGTGTACCACTCCGGCCTGAAGGACTCGTACATACACCAGAGCTGCCAGTCAAAGGCGTGGGCAGCTGCACCATATTTAATGACCTCCAGTGTGTCAAAATCCACCCTGTCAAAGACTGGAGAGAGAACCACTGTCCTGTCTTCTTTGATTCTAGCCAGCAGCGGTTCAGCCCTGAAACAACAGAGGGCCAAAAGAGTGTAACAAAATATCAATGTTCATATCAAAAAGTTAACAAAATGGCACAGGAGCCAGCTAACACACTTCTGGTGGATCAGGAGAATCAACAAAGAACCAGTGTGGCTGCAGGTTTCCGTTCCTAACAATCAGAAACACACTGATTCCACTTGATCTCAGTCTTCAACCAATTTGGAACGAAAACCTCCAGCCACTCCAGCCCTTTGTGGGTAAGATTTGACACCAGTGCTCCAACTGATCCCTTGACTACGCACCAACCTCCTGTGAATGGCCGTGGGTGCCATTCAAATAAATTAAAATAAAAATACATATATATAGAAACAAACATTCTACATATTTTTCTTCTTGTTCTTCTCTGTTTTTCTACACTGGGCTACTGACAAACATGACTAAGTTTAAGAATTCCTTTTACCATTGATTGTGCACCTCAATGTGGGCATCAAAAATCGCTACCACATCCCCGGCAGCCGCCTCCCATCCTGAAATGCGTGCTTGTGTCAAACCCAGTTGTTCTTTGTGCCTCACTTTTTTAATTAAATCAGGCCTCTCTTTATGAATTAGGTCGATGTATTCATCAAGCTTCTCCTTGAGGTCCTCTGTGAGGGAAAAAAATGTGAGATTAAGACTGAGCGTCTCAGATTAAACACAACACAGTGTAAAAAGATTTCCCCGGTTTTGCAGCATCTTTATCAGACTCAAGATAAGGCTTTATTAACTTGTGCACAAGGCCGTGACGGGTGTGCCACCTTTGCACACGGCAGCACAAACACACCCCTCCTAGTGTTTATAGTCTTAAGGCTGTGAATGAAGTTAGTCTGGTTTACAGACCATTAGTGCTGTGATCGTCCACCAGTATGATTTCCTTGAGCAGGTGGGCAGGAGTTCTGTCGATGATGCTGCGTATGGCTCTCTTTATGATCGACAGAGCCTCGTCCAGGTAGATCAGAACCACGCTGACCGAGGGAAGCTGCTTGGGATAAACCTTAGTGGCACATCTGAGCAATCAGAAACACAAGACACTGAGTGAGAAAACAGAGCAGGCCATGACGGCTGATGAGTTTGTGGGATGGTGTTCCTCAGAGGCACAGTTTACGAATGTAATTTAATTATTTAGTTATGTAACACATACAGGCCTGTCCAAATCAAATGACACATTCACAAATACTGTTTATTGGCTGAATTTACATACTGGGCATGCTGGGAAATAAAAACCCTTTTTTGCACTTATATATCTGAGATATGACTCTCTTTAAGATCGACAGTTCAGTTTCTCAGGTCTTATCTTTTATAAGCGCAAGTACTGAACTGAACAGCTTTGTTGTTTTTAGGAATTGCTGACAATATTTTTCTTCATTTCCAAATAAAAATATTTGAGCATCATTTTAAAGGAAATGGCAAAACATCAAAATAGGAGAAATTATGCAGCATTTACAGAACTTGAATAATTTAAAGAAAACAAATCTCTTGCTCACTCTTAAACTATAAACATATATATAGAAAAAGAGAGAGAAAGAGATAGATAGATAGATGTAAACACACACATTACAGATACTGTATATAATTGCAGAAAAACTGTATCGTCTTAGGGTGTCATGATTACATGCTAATAACCAGGATGGTCAAATACTTATTACTTATAGCTTATTGTAGACAGGAACTGCCTTAACACTGCTTTTCACCACATCCCAAGTAAGGAAATGTAATTTATAAAAAGAAGTATAGGGGTACTATTACCAAACATTGTCAAACATTTACATTTCACAATGCAGTGATTATATCTCAGTTTTCAGAGAGAGAGTGAGAGAGAGAGAGAGAGAGAGAGAGTGAGAGAAAGAGAGAGAGAGAGAGAGAGAGAGAGACAGAGAGAGAGAGAGAGAGAGAGAGAGAGAGAGGCTGTTTTTCTGACCTGGGGTGCCGGGTGTCCGGGATACTTCTGTTGAGAGGAAGTCTGTCACTGAGGAACACATTATAACCGTAATGCACAAAGGACTGCTCAGCCTCCTGCTGCTCCTCTTCCGAGAGACCCTCACCCCACTTGGAGAACAGGTATGAGTTGGGGAACAACTTCTTATACACCTTCTTCTTTGGCGGAGGTTCCTCTGGCTTTTCCTCCCCTTTACTCTGTTCTCTTTTCTGACTTCTTTCCAATGTCCTGACTGTGGAAAACAGAAGAGAAGAGGCAACAGCACTTCAGACCACTGGTAATTCAGACAGGAGTCTGATGGCTAGTTAAAACAACTCGCCTGATACCATCAGCATAGATGTTTGTTTAATTTTCAGCCAGTTGTTAAAAGAAAGGCTGTGCATCCTTCTCTGCGGTCATGTACGCTAATAATATATTAATACCATTATAGTCAGTGGAACTATGTAAAATAAAGGGCCAAAGGGCCACTGCCATAGAAACACTTATTTATTTGTTCATGTATTTATCTAGATCTTATTTAGACTAGGATATTTTGCACAAAAAATGTTAAATTGTGTAAATTTGGAATAACATACATGCTAAAATAAAGAACATGGACACAAGTAATTTTTAATTCGTTAAAATTATGTACTAAATGTTATTGTAATTAATTTTCTTTATTTTAACGTGACTTTTAATTAAATATACATAATGTGTAATCAATTTGACATTTAAGTATTATTTATCATTCAAATAGTTTTCGGTTCTTATACAGGTCCAGATAAGCCTACAGCACTTATAGGGTACCATTTAAAATGTGGTATTAATTAAAAGTGCACTTTGAATAAAGTGAAATTTATCGGATTTTTTTTTGGGTTCAGAGTGGGTCTTAAAATGCGGCTTTAACCCACAGACACACGATTCAAATCGAATGAGTAAATCCGTTTTTACTTACATGTGTGTAAAAATAAATCACTCTTTCTCGTATGAAGGTGTGAATGGGAAGCAGGTGAAGGAGCTCACCTATTTCCTCCACTCTCTCCTCCAGTCCCTCCAGCTTCCTCAGGATCGTGTCCTCTGCTGCTCTGGGTGACCTGTTTTTTTCCCCGGAGCTCTCGGAGTGTTGGGAGAACATGATGTGGGACACGGTGTAGAGAAAAAGTGCAAAAGCGCAGAGAAATCCAAGACCTTTCAGAAGACCACGGCTCCTCATTTTCAGAGCTACACCTCTGGAACTTAGTCACAGGTGACAGTTCAGAAACTCCTGTTACCACAACCTCTGCAGTCAGGAGCCTGATAAGACAGGAGGGAGTGGTTGGTCTTAATCAACAGGGAGAGGGAGAGGCGGATTGGCAACCTGTGCCCGTCGGCCTGTCTGTCATGGCCGAGATGCAGACCTCTGCGCACCCACCCCGAACCACTGGCGGGACGCAGACCTCTGCGCATAGCTGGTGAAAGATGTCCGGGCCGTTTTTAGTTCCAGTCCGCCTCTGGGGAGAGAAGAAAACATATCTACGCTTAAAACCAAGTTTCATACGGTTTTAACACTGAACAAGAACACCCATTATGAATAACACTCCATGCATGAACCTGGAAAAGGAATTACAAAAGCAAAAAGAAAAGAATGTGATTCATGCTGTTGTGTACCATAAGGACAAAAGGCCTTGAACTTTGAACCCACTCCTGAGACAATTCACTGTGATGAAATGTATTTACTTTCGATTGTTTCTTCACCTGCCAGGTGGTTGTAATGTCAAATCTTTACATGTCATTCTCATAATGTCATAATGTGCCCTCACCTGTGACTATTTGCTTTCTGATGAGGAATTTACAAATTCAGTACAGAACTCCTGACCACATGTGGAAGTCCAGTCCTGAGTCCAGTCCTTCTACACTAGGACAAAAATATTGGGACAGAGCTGTTTTTCAGGGTTTGGGCTAAGTCCCTTACTACAGTGAAGGGTAGACCAAGACATTCTGGACAATGGAAGAACTTTTTCTGTTCCAGCAAGGCTGTGTCCCAGTACACAAAGCGAGGTCCATAAAGACATGGCTGAATGAGTTTGATGTGGAAGAAATTAACTAGCCACAAGAGTGTACACTGTTATAGATGCAAAGGGGGACCAACTCCATATTAAAGTCTGTGTATTTGAATGGAGAGTCGTTAAAGCCCCAGTTTAATGTTCAGGTGTCCCAATATTTTTGTCCATACAGTGTACTACATTCTGCCAATATTAGGCGTTCTCTCCCCCGCCCCCCCCCCCTTAGATTCAGCCCAGACTGTCGCAAAATGAACAGAGAAAACATTCAGAGCCCCGGATATAGGGTGGACAATTTATTTATTTATTTGTTTGTTTATGTACAGTGTCAATAGTAAAACAGCACAACACAGGAGGAGTGAGAGACTGCACTCTGATGAACTGCTCAGTAGTTGACTGGTTTGGCAGGTTTAGTCTCTGCCATCTCGGCCTCCAGGAAACGGTAACGGCGGTGGCGACGCAGGACTTCGATAGCCCTCTGTTCCACGGAGGAAGGTGTGATGCCCAGATCTTCGAAGCCTGGCAGGTCTGGATACTTCATGTCTGTCGTGTGGAACTAAAATGAATAGGACATAACAGGATTAAGCTCTTTTAATGTTGTAAACCAGTTTTTCCAAAGTGCAACACTTTATTAAACCCTCATTAATTTGTCTGTCCTGGGACAGAAGTCGTGAATTTGATTCCCAAGACTGCTAAACACCACTGAGGTACCCTGAGCAAGGTACGCTCCCCGGCACGGTGTTCCTGTCTGCCTGCTGCTTCACTTGGTGAATAGGTTAAATACAGGCGGAAAATGTTGTGCTGTTCACACTGTGTGCTGTGGTGTGTTTATGTATGACAGAATGGTCAATTTAACTTAAAAACTCTGCCATAAACAAGCATTTGGGTATCTTGGAGAACCTAAAGCTTTCCTAAACTAGCACTTTCCTAAACCACAAACTCCAGCACTAAGGAATAGGGATGGGTACTGAGACCCGGTACTTAATCGCCCCGGTGCCTAATTAAGCTCTGACGTTAACGGTTCTGCTGTCGGTACTGGAGAAATAAAAAAATAAATAAATGTCCTATTTATTATTGTTAAATAAACATTACCCAGCATATTTTACCTGACCAGCCTTTTGTAACTTTTTATAATATTTGTTATTCCCCTGCACTGCCGTTATTTGCGATCTCACGCACGAAATGTAGTCTGTCCACAGTACACAGAGCTCGCACGCATACAACACGAGAGAGCTTGCGCTTATGGAGTGATGATGGCAGAGAGAGCCAAACAATCCAAAGTATGGTTACTGACTTTCAGCCCAGTAATACGTTTTCTAAGGTGTATACACACCGGTACACAAACGTGGGATGGATAGTCTTTCTATCCACCAAACAGAAAGGAGAATACAGACCATACTTTTCTCTGGAGTTTCACACATTCCCTCCAACTCTCAAAAACAGCTTCAAAGTAGAAACTGGGTTGTTAGTTGTGACGACGCACCGACTCTCTGGCTCAGCCAGGTTTTAACCACCCATCCAATTACACAACACGGACACTAACGAACATTCACTACACAGGTGGACACAATCATTAGATGCCTTAAATCGTCTTAAATCGTCCGATCTTAACTTTATGCTTAAGATAGGAAGTTTCTGTACGGCCCCTGGCACCTAATGATTACTCTCACACAATTATTTTACATTTAAAAAAGACAGTGTTATTTCTGTTCTCAATTTGTTTTGGTTTTTTAATTAAAGAACACAACAAAAAGTACCAATAAGAGAACCGTTAAAGTACCGAACCGATATATCGATAGAAGCAGTAATACCGTTAAAACCTTAACGATACCCATTTCTACTAAGGAAATATGCACTGGACTGAAAAAATGTTTCATTTTTAAGGATTATTTTTTGCTCCCCCAATAGAAATTCATAATTAACTGTTTCCTTGGATGGTAGGTAGAGCCATTAAGCAGGGCTTGACCAGGCTTTAGAAATAAAGAAATAGGATTAAACCTGGTTTAGAGGAATCAATGTAAAATCACCAAAACAATGTAATTTAATTAACAAAATGTATAAATGTCTAAGGTAACTGCCCTGTCTTAACTATACATTGTGCCAGTGTGTTAAATGCCAGTATAGCGGCATTAACAAACACTGATTGGGGAAAAGGGTCAGAAAAGCTCCCTTGATTTACATTAGATTGAGTCACTTCTAATATCTTGCACTCTTTGAATTTTTAGTTTAAGATTGTAGGCTTAATGTACATACCCGGTCGACTTTGTCTGGAGTTGTCCAGGGCTCAAAAGGGTTTAAATCAAAGAACCTGGCAACGAGACTAAAACCAGAAACCAAGTATTTAATTATTATCTAGTCATATACCACAACAATAAAAACCAATGCATGTTAAATCCATTCAGTTTAGGTTCAAATATTTATGCATAAGAATGCCTAGAAAATGCTTACTGATAGAGTGGGCGTGGCAACGGGTAGGGTACAAAAGGTCTGTAGGCCACAGCGTACACATACTCCACCAGGTCGTGCAGCAGGTATCGGCTGGGCCTGGTATGAGAGAGGGTGAATAACACTGGTGTTTATTCAATGATTTAATAATACATCACGATAGTCTGATACAATATGACATTTTAATGCTTTCCTTGCTTTAACACACCCATTACAATTCAGTAAAAGGTTATTAATGAGCTAATAAGTTGGATCAGGTGTGTTGGGAGGTGGGAAATCATTAAAAAGGCCAGAGCACTGAACACGTGAAAGCAGGTGTCAAGTTGGGAACCAGTGCCCAACTCTGGTCTGGTGCCAGTCCGGCTCAGCAGTTTAATGATTTCCCTGCTTAAACACATCTGGTTCAACTCACCTGTTAATTGGCAAGTTTGGGGAGTGTGTTAACAGCCAACCCTGATTTATAAGGTTTATATTTTTGCTTATGTATTTTGTAAGGTTTATATATATATATATGTTATATATATCCAGTTTATTGTTGTTATATATATCCAGTTTATTGTTTGCTGTGAATACAACTGTGCTCCCATGATCTGACACTACAGACACAGTCCAAATAGCTCTTGAAATAACGCATCGTGTTCCAGTCTATTTTGTATTTATATCAAATGATATAATACTGTATAAGGGAATGCATGTCTTAAGAGTGTCTTATGCATGTCTCAAGTATTTTGGCAAAAAACAACATTTACATTTCACTATACTGCAGGTGTAAAAATATAAGCTCTTCATATCACCGATATGAAGAACTGCAACAGGTATATGTCAAAACTACCACTTTTGTTGCACATGCAGAAGTACAGATGTTCTTAGCGGTCATGCAATGCTCATTTCAGGACATACCCAGCTAATGCGTATGTTTTTCCATTAGCTTCAGGATCATGGATGGCTTTGACAATGGCCTTAGCAACATCAGCCACCTACAGACAGAAGAGAAGGGACATGAGTGCATGTACTAAGGAGTGACCGGAGAATTAACTGGACGTGCTGCCAGACACAGAAACTATAGCAAAACACTAAGAAAGATTTTCAAATCCTTTTAGATTGTAGCTATCCTGTAAACAAAAAAATGTAAGCATTTAAGTCTATTGTCTACATGTAGAGATTAATGTACTCACATAACAAGGCTGTTTGACTGTTTTCTTGCCCATTGCTATAAGTGGTACAGCCCTGCCAAACCAGCGCATGTCTACATAGAAAAAAAGCAAACAATTAAAGAAAGTTAAGAAATCCAAATCTGCTGGTGGATACATCAATATTTATGTTCTGCCGAACATATAAAAATAATACAGCCCTATTTCAAATGCTTCTGGTAAAAATGAAGAACGCAGTGTTTAAAGCCAAAATAGTAAGTAATTTATTATAAAAATACCAGAAACAAAGATAACCGAAACCAAAATGACAGAGTGTGGAAGTCAGTCAAGTCAGTAATGCGAAGTGAATGCATGGATGCGTGGACAATGTAGTGAAGCATGTTGGATGCAAGAAAGCAAATGGGAGAAACAAAAAGGAAGCTCTGATGGGTAGCAGGGCAGAAGTGGTTTTAAAGGAGATGGGGACACCGGGCCCAGGTGTCACCAATTCCACGAATGGGTGGCAGCTGTGCCTACAGGGACGACACACAAAACACAGAACAAGACCAACACAGGCAAGGCCAACAGACCATCACAATGGTCATTAGTGATAATCTTTAAAGTACACAAGACACATACTAGCAAAATGGTTGAAAAAACGATCTTCTCTTCCAAACATCTCAGATGGCTTCAGGATGATGGCATCTGGAAATTCATCCCTCACAGCTTTCTCTCCAACCGCCTTGCCAACCCATGATACAATATAACCAGTTATTTACAGGGAAGGTCCAGTGAAAAATGTGATTTACACAATCTTCCCCTTACCCTGGATTCAAAGATCAGGCAGTACATGGCTAGAGTCCAAATACAGCTTCTATAACAGACCTCATGCTACAAGGCTAATGTTGTTAACAGTCACCTAAATGGTTTAACTAGATCAAACTGCATTTAGCGCTTCATTAAGGTGGCACAGACTTGTGGACGCAGTATGACTTATTGTGAGCCATAAAAAGTATTAAAAAGGTTAAAGCTGCATCCAGTATTTTCTGGCACGAGGATCTGCACTACTTATACACTCAATGTGTCTACATCACAAGTCTGTGCCATGTTAATGAAGACATGGACATAGACTTTGAACAGATTAAGAGAGATTTTGGGGGTGTATATGGAATTTACTAAAGTAAACATTGATTTATAGTGTATGTTAGTAACATTAGGCTCATAGCTCAATTCCTAAACTCAAAAATTTGCACTTCAAACAAGTCTAACATTTGAGGTAAGCTGAGCTACTGCATAAATATAAATGCAAATGCAAAGTACAAAGTAACATATTGGTTTAATATTTTTATAACATTGCTTTTTAGAGTGTTCTTTTATCTCCAATCAGATATTACAAATTCTGAAACAGCTTGATGCTTATGTTAAAATATAGAGTGAGTGTACCTTATTTCTCAGGTATTTTGAGGGGCTGCGGATGTCTGCATTAAGATGGGACATGTGGACAAACTTTGTGATCCCAGCCTCACGTGTGGCCTTCGCAATATTCTGAGGGATGGTGACGAACACATCTTCGTACTTAAAGTTCCTGCAAAAAGACATCGCATCAAATAGCAACTTTTAAAGACTCAAATATATTTTTTTTAATACTAATTCCATAAACAAGCGTTTTGAATTTCCACATACTTGGTCTCCCACTCTCTTCCTACCAGATTGATCACCACATTGGAGTGAGAAATTGCTCTTTTGATGGATTCCTTATCCCTTGGGTCCCATTCCTGAAACAAACCAAAAAAAAGTAAAACACCCTGCCACCAATTGGGGGTACAATACAAGTGGTCACAAAAGAGAAAGTTTTAAAGCGAAAAGGACCCTACCATGAAGATGATCTGGCCAAGGTCACCCATGGGTCTGAGGTACATAAGATCATACTGGTCGCACCGGTAAGGGATCACTATCTGTGAGCCCATTCGCCCTGAAACAGCAAAACAACACTCATCATACAACATACCTATTGAAGTACTACACAATTCTCACTATTTGTAAATATATAAAGCAGAGTAACATGGGTTACTGTCACAACAAACCTGCATCACCATACAGAGCTTTTGAGGAATTAAATAATAATATGGTTGTTTTTGGGGCCCAACAGAACTACAAACGATTGCAATATCTAACAGTTTTGCTAAATGTCACAGTTACTTATAGTTCCTACTAGGGTTGGATACTGGCAGCACTTTCCATAGGCACGAGTTTGCTGCTTTCCGTTGCTTAGTCAATTTAGCCCTTTTCTGCACATCATTGGGTGAGCAAAGATGGCAAAAACAGTGTTGACATAATGACTGTAACTGCACAATCACAATCCGTTCTCTAAGAAACTTCATATTCTTAATTGATTTATGTACAAATTCTAAACATTGCACTTTGCTGCCAAATTTTAGCTGAATATAAATATTCAAGATGGTGAGTGTCATTTTAACCATATACACAGTACACAATGAAATGAAAGAATGTTCCTCCAGGACCATGAGGCAACACAATAACAAAAGCAGAAACGCCACAATACTAGACAAGCAACAGTACAATCAATTAAAGGTACAATTACAGAGATAACATACAATGTGGCTGACAGGAGCTGTAAGAGTAGTAGTGTGAGTGAGTACAGTTTTATATTGTATTCTAGCAGCAGAGTTGTTAAGTATGCAAAAAAAAGCAAATACTGAGGTAGATAGAAACAAATAATTGTGCAAAAATACTAGGAAATCATTGTGCAAAATGTAAAGGCAAAATTTGCACAGTATATAGAGTGCATTTACAGAGGCAGTTGATGTAGTTGTAGATGCTACAAATGTTAATGTTAAAACATATGCCCAAACATCAGCTTAACCAGAGGCTCACCCAGTCGATTGACCACATATCGGCCAAGGTAGCCAGTGGCCCCGAATACAGTGGCTGCTACTCCGCTGGATGAGGAGCGCCCCCCTTTGCCTTTCTGGATTACAGCATGGTGGATCTGTCTGTGCTGAATCGCAACAGGCCCCGCTGCCAGCACCACAGGGGAGCAGGCATCTGTATGAAATATGTAGACAAGATACTGATGAAATAAACTTGAGATCCAAACCCATTACAGAAAACCATAAGCTATTGTTTTATCAGATGTGACTTTTTAGTGTAGCTTTTGCTGGAGAACATAGTTCTAGGACAGAGGTTTATATGCTTCAAGTTTGTGACGGCACAAAATAAAAATCTTTTTTTTTTTTTTTACTTCTCCTCTGCACTGTTCCAGAGCATTGTTTTTAAAAAAAATACCTAGTAAAACAAAGGAGGGCTCTATGATGTGATGGAGACAGAAGTTTGTATTTGAAGCACTTAAGACAACTGAAACCTGTCAATCAAGAATCAAAACCAGCCACCTGGCTGCACCTTGTCTATCTCTGTACTGTTTACAGCTTAGGTTCACTATTTAATAAGACCACTATTAGGCACTAAACATCTTTAGTTTTGAAAAATGTGTTTTTATGGGCCAAACCAATTCATAATTAAAGCTCTGTAATATCAAAATTGTTTTACACGTAATATATAGAATCTTGACCTCAGAGCTGGTACCTGTGCTGCCCCTTCACCCTCCAGGGCCCTATACATGTGAAAGGTCGGTCATGAGAAAAAGGCAAATATACAAAATGCAAGTGAGCCTCTAACCAATTAGAGTTTCTGACAGCGTGTCCAATCACAGCTCCAGGTGAGTAACAGGGTGTTCTGATGAATCGAGGTCTTCATGTAACCCAACAAAGGTCTAATTTTTAACCATTAAAGATGTTGGTGAATATGTGCATGAATGTTTGGGCCTAAACTGAACTGCTACAGCCAGAATAAGGTGATATATTGCAATGTGTTGGTTTTGTGACATCACAAAAACTTTTAAAACGGGATGGGTTTGATCGCTTGTTTTCCATATATGTTTAGGGGATCAACAGTACCATTTGAAATAATATCTCCAGACTTTAAGACTTCCAGGAAAGTGATATGGCCTTTTAATATCTAGAAAGGAATTACAACGGCTATATGTAGCAGTAAAATTGCAATACTCATATTTTGCCCTTAACGTACCGCACTAATCCTACACTCAGAAAATGAGAAGCAGTGCAGAAACTAAAACCACGGACCAATCCGACAGCTAAAACTCAACAGCAACTTAGCAACTTGGCTAATTTAGCTGATTTAGCCAGCTGAAAAGCCTGAGACTGAGCAGATTGTGCGGGCAATCAATATATTGTCTGTGCATGTTATAACCAGCTGAGGAGATTGAAGTTAAATCAGAAACATAAACAGTGAGAGTTTCAGGGTAGAGGCTCAGACAGGGTCACACAGACCGTTAGAGGACGACCTTCTGCTCTAAATAACCCAAAATGCTGCCATTAACAGTCCGTTCAGCGTGCTAAAGATCTCTAGTTTTGGTGTGAACTTCATTACTCGTGTAAGAACCCGCGGTCGAGGTTTAATACTCACTAGAAATCCTGGGAAGGACGTTCACAGGACGGCTAAACAACACGACAGCCGCCATGACTTCGGCCTAAAGCAGCTACGGTGGCTGAGGAGGGTCAATCTACACTACATCCTCCTGAGAACCAAAGAAAAAAATTGTCTTACAATTTATTTTCTGTGATTTCCCATATATTTTGGGACTAAAAAAACACACCTTACAATTTAAATTTATTTTATTGTATTTTTTATTTTCATTTGTCCACTGTAGAGGACAACAGGACGATTGCCGTGTGAAAATAGAACTGAATTTAAAACATGAAAAAAGTGGTCTTAACCCAAAAACACTTTCAGTTTGATCAAAACAATACAAGTCTGTATCACTCTTCTGTTGTTTGTTGCTTGCAAGGACAATATTGAATTATAAGTCATAGAACATAAGCAGTTCTGTATTTCTTCTTCCTCTGGATATTTTAGCTGTGGCAATCCTGAAGCATGTTTTCTTTTTGGTTATAAAGAGGAACATCTTACATTTGGTGCTCCTCATGTATGTCTTGCCATTGCAGTCCTGGTCCCCAGCATGCAAACCCCTCACATGACACATCACTGGAAAGCCCAGGATGTCCTCTACAGAATACTATAGTGCTTGATGGGGTAACTCCAAATACTTAAGGAAGATACAGATGAAATAATGTCCACTATAAAGGACATAAATGAATGCACCGGGTCTCAGGAAAATGCACAAAAGTTTTTGGACAACTGTTTTTCAGCGTTTGGGCACTTACTTTGAGTGAAGGACAATCTTAATGCTTCAGCAGAAGAAGACACCATGCTTCCATCTTTGTGTACCCAGTTTGTGGAAGAACCTTTTCTGTTCCAGCATGACTGTGTCCCAGTGCACAAAACAAGATCCATAAAACATGTTTGAATGAGTTCGGTGTGGAAGAACTTGACTGGCCCTCACAGAGCCCTGACCTGACTATAAGGGGGCACATTACATTTAACCCTAATTTTGGTGTAAGTTAAAACAAAACCTAGCCTAAGTCATAAAAACACTACGCCACAGAAAAAGAAAATGGAAAACGTCCTCACTCATACGCCACATTACTGCTTATTCTTCCACCGTGCGCAACCAAACTAGTTTTCACACATAGTCCGTATGTACGAAACTGTGTAAGGAGAGTGGGAGTGGGAGTGAGTGTCGTAAACTCAAAACATTGTATGTTGAGACTGCAGCTCGATGACCTGTGTTAGAATCGTGGTAATTATGAGAGAAAAATACTTGACGGACATCACAAAAATTCTGTGCTGTTTGTCAAGTTAAAATTTTGATTAACATTTTCAGTTTTTTACAATAAAGTCAAAGGGGAATGAGCTGATCACACAGAACTTCGAGAATCCCAGACAAACAGAAAATCTGACCTAAACTGGCCCTAACACAGATGAAGTTATGGATACTTACTTCATCCAGTCAGGAGAAAAAGACCAAGAGTAAAAGGTATATTTTCTATACTTGCATAAGGTTTTCCTGTGTTCAGTTTCAATTACAAGTATTTGTAGTTTATAGTATTATACCTCTCAGAATGCTTTCACAGACTTTGCATTTTCTGTTCTGTTGAAAGTTGAGATCTGACGACAATCAGCATATACTGAAATACTATTAGACACTTTCATGTTTTATTATAAACACATGAACAGGCTTTTAAATGATAAATAATATCATTTAGGAAGGAAAGGATGTGTGAAGAGAAATGTTGCCATTTGACCAGTATATATTTGTAAGAAATATGTATGACAATGAACAAAATGACAGGCTAATATTTGTCTAGGCCAGGGTTCGGCAACCCGCGGCTCTTTCATCCTTATGTTGCGGCTCCCTGTGGCTTTGGAAAATAAATAATAATTTAACACTGGAATGGCGGCGAATTGGGGCTTCCTGATACGATGCTGCTGCAGAAAGTTCTGTTGTTTGGTCCTGCAGCCTGCCGGCACACATCAGTACAGCCAGCGGACACAGCAAAGGTTCAGTGGACTTTGGACCCAGAGCGCCTGTCGTACAGCGCCGGCCGTCGATTCAGAATCAGAATGAGAGTCAGAATCAGCAAGTATGTGAACGACACATACAAGGAGTTTGATTCCGGTCGATGGCGTCTCTTAAACACAACCTTATAAAACAAAAATATGTAAAGATACGTGTGTACATGTTCCTACACCACACCCATATGTCTCTTGCAGAGCTGCTGCTCCAATAGGCCAATAGACGCGATTCTGATTCTGAACCTGATGAAATTACGTCAATTGATGCTGTCAGCCGTGTATATTTTTTTATCCATTGTTGTTGTTTTTTTTATTTGTAGGTCGAAATTTGAAGTTTATTGTGATCTTGTAACTCTAAAATACACGTGTTTATTTTTTTGTGGTTTCAAAATGTTTTCTTTGAATACATTTTTCACAAATTTCACAAGCAACACACTAGCCTAGTTTTTATACACAGCATACAAGTAAAAAAAACAATATATGCAGTGTTATCTTCAATTTAGAGTTCAGAAGGATTTGCGGCTGATGGTGTTTTCTGTTTTGTGGAAACCGGCTCTTTGAGTGTTAAAGGCTGCCAACCCCTGGTCTAGTCTAATCCAGGGAATGACTTTAATTACATTTTCTGTTAAATCAAACATTGACTACAAACTGGTCGTATCTGCCAGTGTACTCTTTTCTGGTTTCAGCAGGTGCCAAAACTTTCAGCTAATCTTCCAACAGATACATATTGACACAAGCAGCTACACGCATACACACCTCAGCTACCTCACACGTTTGTCTAAACAAATGAAATTGTGCTCTCAGACTTCCCACAGTGCTGTAAATTTCAATTAAGTTGAAAATGAGACAAAAGTAAGGTGTGTTTCTCAGTGAACGGAGCAAATTCTTCACAAACAGCCAGTGCTGAGATGCTGCACAAATAAGACACATTGACTCCAGGTTTTGTCTGCAAATTAAAGTCTGGAAGAAAAATGCAAGAGTGTCTAAGTTTATCATATTAATTGTAGAACATTATGATTTGTTGTGATTGTTTTTTTTAAGTCTTATAGGCAGCTGTAGCTATTACGGTGGTGGTAGCTCAGTGGGTAGGACACTTGCCCCCAGACCAAGAGGTCATGGGTTCGAATCCTACCTACAGCACCACCACTGGGTCCCTGAGACCCCCTGAGACCCTTATCCCCGAGTTGCTCCAGGGAGACTGCCCCCTATAGGTAGGCAATGGACATCGCTTTGGATAAAAGCGTCTGATAAATGCCGTAAATGTAAATATTACTGTTGCCAGTGAAGCACCTGTGAAATACAGAAGAACAAAAATGTAAACAGAGAGCTTGGCCGATACACAGTGAACACACAGTGAACGATGGGAAAGTCTGATGTTTGTCTAGTCTAATTTAAACAAACATTAAGTTTATACTGATGAAATCTATCAGCGTTTAGCATGTACTTTTATGTTGTGTTTTCCCAGCAAATACGCTCCCAAAGCTAAGAGATATACACACACAGAAGCAGCTACACACAGTCACATCAGCTACCACACATTTCTTTTTTATGTGCTCTAAAATGACTAATGGAAAATTTTTCTGAGGAGATCAGATGGAAGATCGTCATCTCACTTCAGGAAAGTCAAAGGAATGTAAGTGAAAAAAACAGAGGTTTTTTAACTGGAATTTTAAAAAATGCTTAGAAATACAGAGAAATATGGGAACCCTAACAACCGCGCAGGATCTGACAGACCATCACAGCTATTCTTCTAAACAGCACTTAAATGTTCCTCTTTGTAAGAAAATCAGGCTCCATTGTGGCTTCATTTTAACAAAAACACCAAAAGGTTTTCTAGTACTACTTTCTATCCTGAGAAAACTGTTAGTCTGAAAGGATGTGTAGCTGAAAACTGACTGGAAACTGAACTTAAGTCTCATGAAAAGAATGGAAGCGGTGATACACATGAAATACTGAAAGATTTGATATTTTACTACTGTTGAAGCTTCAGTGCAAGTGAATGACTTGTTCATAACCCCAGGCAACAAAAAATGTTTCATTACATATTGTAGTGTTTGGTGGTGGTAGCCTAGTGGTAGGATACTTGCCTCTGGACCAAGAGGTCATGGGTTTGAATCTTACCTTCAGCACCACCACTGGGTCCCTGAGCAAGACCCTTAACCCCAAGTTGCTCCAGGGAGACTGTCCTCTGCAGTTAGGGAATGGAAGTCGCTTTAGATAAAAGCGTCTGATAAATGCCGTGAATTAATGAATGAATCTTATATTATATCGGCACGCTGATTTTGGTGGTGACGTTTATTTTCATGTAGCTTCAAGGGTTTAGTTAGGAATGTCATTTTTAGAATGTGACCCAAGCTGCACTATTTGCACTCTCATCTTGACGTTTTTCGACCAAATCTTAGTGCTGTAAATGAAGAACATGGAGAGAGATTTCACCAAGACATCCAGGTAATGGAGAAGCGGTATCAAGGACGATGGTATGAAGCTATGATCATAAAAAACACTACTAAGCCACAGAAAAAGAAAAAGAAAAAACGTCATACGTCGAGACTGTAACTCGATTGTTATATAAATTGTTACGTTGGGTAATCGTGATATTTTGTGTTTTTTGTTCTTCCTGTCATTGCGCATGCGCAGTCTGTTTCTGCAGCATTTTTTATTTATTTTCATTGGACAAAATAGTAGTAAGCATGAAGTTAAATCTTTTTTATAAGTAAACTCAACACTATGCTCGAAAAATTGTTATTTAACATAGCCTGTTATTTAACATGACCAAATCCATCGGTTGTTTGCGCACGTAAAAGACTACTTCAGTTGGGTGAACGGGTTAAATGCAGAGAACAAATTTCTTCAAAGGGCTCTAATATACAGGGTGGGCCGTTTATATGGATACACCTTAATAAAATGGGAATGGTTGGTGATATTAACTTCCTGTTTGTGGCACATTAGTATATGCAAGGGGGCAAACTTTTCAA
>JBBPDC010163821.1:0-18177 GCA_037974485.1 Hemigrammopetersius urotaenia | reverse complement strand
CACACACACACACACACACACACACACACACACACACACACACACACACACACACACACACACACACACACAGTTGCTGGGGAGTTATCAATAACTTTACTTAGACAAATCAATATTGGGCTGCCATAAATACAGCACTGTATGTCCACCCTCTGGGTACCCGCTGGGTCATTGTTGTTTTGTGGAAATGAAAGAGACCTGTTTTGAAGTGTTATTTCTTGGAAGCAGGAGGATTTGGAGAAACCCAGTGATCTACGACGACCCAAATATTCAAATGATATCAGAACAACCTGGAAACTTCAAAACATGAATCATCTCAAGCTAAAGGCTGTTGCTCATACGAAATCGAGGTCATTACGGAGGAGCCTCTGTATAACATCTTGGTAAACACTTCTCAGAAATGTAAATTGTGAGAGAAGTAAAAGGGCAGGCATAGCAGCGTTCACTGATAAGCCAGCGGCTAAGATCCTACAAACGAAACAATAAAATCGACACAGAGAACCAACAAAGTAGAAAAATGTTGGTCCTGTAATGGACCCCACTGGGACGTCGAAGAGTAGGTCCTTAGGAAACGACCATAAATGGATTGATCCGCCCACTCCGAAGCCTTCGTGACTCAGACTCTCAGAAGCGAACACTAGAGAGTCTAATATGCACTTGTAGGATCCACTGAGTGTCGTCATACCCACTCACCTTGCAGCATTCAGGGCTTTTACTCCATCGTGTTATTTGGTCCGGGTGGTGTGTAATCAGCGCTGGAGCGTGGGAGGTTAATGTATGAGTTCACCCACTGGGCTAGAAGATTGATACCATGTTTGTTTGCTGAAAACATGGATGAGTGTATTTGAAAACAGGTTCGTAGAAGTGGTTTCAAAAAATGATGATGATGAAATGGGAGAGATTCAAAGTTTTCTTCTTTTTTTATCTGGTTTGTTTGAAAAGAAACAATCACAGATACTAACAATTTTGTAATGTTATTCACCTCACAAAACTGACAATAGCTCATTTTTGTCAGCCAACGTGGCTCCACAGTTACTTTGTTTTCCCTCGTTCTTGCACTAAGAGTCCATCTAGTGGCTATTTGGGCTCATAGGACTGGCCAGTTTAGACACATCCATACAAAAATTAGATATTCGTTGAAATGATGGTTGAAATGCCTCCCTGTTTGGGTACATTCTGTTATTGTTATCTTTGCAAGAGTCATTTTAACTATCCCCTAGTGCCAAGCGAACCTGAAGACAAAAGATACACCCTCCCATTAATTACACTACTTTTATTATAGACCTCAATAGCAACAGACTGCCTGGTTAGACCTGGTGGCGAAAATAAGTCGTAGAAACTGGTGAACGACTGCAGAAGAATTAATATCAGAAGGCATATGGAGTTTGATGAATTTTACAAACACCGAAGCAACAGACAGAACACAGTAAACTAGATGAAGTGTCTCCTGGGAAACACTCATATCTCAGCACCCAGAAATTGATAAAGGTCATCATGTTCCTCCATTTATTCCATTCCATCTGTTTATTACCAAACAAAGGCTGCCTGAATTGGATGCTGCAACAGATCAGCTTAATATTTTGTGTAATTACTTTTCTCACCAAAGTATCTACTCATTGGAGGAGAGCCTAATGTGGGCGGCGTCAAACCAAACACAACACAGGGGTAATTTTCCACATGAAGGCCAGCACGGCCAAAACTAAAGGTCAGTGGTGAGTTCCTCTAGCAAATCATATTAATTCTAAGAACTTTATCTGCGTCCCTAAAGCAGGGCACAGTGTTCGGCTGCTTTGTTTATTAAATCTTAGAAACCATACTTAAGAGAAGATAAAATAAGATAAGAAAACCCTTTATTTGTGAGAAATTATATGTATTATATGTTATAATATATACACATATTTTAAATATATATACAGTAGTGGTCAAAGTAGAAGCCACCTGCATATTTTGCAACACTGCAATATGTTTTTAAAAATGTACAGTATTACAGGTAATACTCAATTTAGTCGCTCCTACGTGTATCCGAGACAATGCAGTGTGAGGACTTCCTTTTACAATGTTTTTCAAACATCGATCCTCGTGAACTGTTGTCTTACGTGTGCGGCCACAATTTGGGCGACTGTGTCCCACAGAGGAGGATTTCAGGGCATTCTGAATGATTTGCAATGTGCTATAAAAAAAACCAAATTCACTGGTATCTGGCCTTTTACCCATATTGAAAATGAAACAGTAAAATGAAAATAAAATGGAAGTGAACAAAATAAAACCAGAAGAAAACCGAATAACAACCGAGAGAAACGAAATAAGTAAAAATATAAAAATATTTAAGTTTTATTTCCAAAACAATCTAAAACTAAATAACCTCCTTAACTTTTTGGCCACTACTGTCTATATTCATATACAGAGATTTTAATATGGAGCTGCTCCCCCTTTGAAGCTGCTCTGGATGCCCCCATGCTCTGGACTCTGAGGGTAACTTGTTTTTCTATAACAAACTAGATAAAACATGAATGCTCTGCAGGGCAACTTTGGTTTTATATTTGATTTGATAAAATTAATGTTTAAGTTAAGATTTACAGAAATATTTGAATTGCAGCTGTGTGACCGTGTTAAAGGGAACACTCTTTATTTCTCCTTATTTCTTTAAAGAGTTTGCAAACCAAATGTTATTGCACTTTTGTTCATATAGCAGTACTTCAAGAAAAGTGTGCAGTACTCTACTTTTGAATTCATTATTTAATTTTGCATTTAACCATTTGATTTAGAAAGAAAAAACATTGAACGAAAAGGTGAGTCCAAACTTTTGACTGGTAGAAGTGCACGTATATATGCATTTATAATGTAATATCCTTTTGCTCGTTTGGTTAATTTCATAAATTATCCGGAGAGAATGTATCTATAATAAATGTAATAAATTATCCGTAACAATTTTGGTACTGAGTAAAATAAAACAGTAGTATGTCAAGTAACTCCCAACTCTCGGAACAGTCTCTCATGTTGGAGCTGTGAAGCTGAAAATGGTGCCGTGAGAGAATACGAAAGCTGAAAGAAGCCGAGGCTGGGCTTGCATGAGAGTGAATGTGTGTGGAGGTTTTAAATGCAGTATGAAAAGCCAGAGGAGATTAGAAGAGTCGTCCGTTAATTATACACTCGGCTCATGAGAAAGCCCCTATGCTGCGAGCGAGCGGTAAACACTGCCACATGTTAAACCAACAAGAAAAGGAACTTGCAGAGCAGCTCAGTTAGCGTGAGGGACCTTCCTATTCATTTCTAGACCTCCAGCATGTTTATCTTCGTCTACAGGACCAGTCAAATGTCTGGACACATCTGACTGAATGTATCTCCTCTATAGCCTAAAGATTTTAATCTCAAGGCTTAAGCCTAAATGCTTGAGACTGGTTCCTAAGATAAACAGAGGTTGAAAAGTTAATGGGACATGTAGTTTTCAGCAGCCACTGAAGGGGATCTTCTTTAAACTTGATGGAAAAGCCCCTCAAATGGCTTCTTATGAAGCTGAGTGTTGAAAGCTGGAAGTCAAAGGGGTTTACGCTGCAGTTTCACTGTTATTTCACAGTTCTGATGTCCAAAAAATGTGGAAAATAGTCAAACATGATTGTTTTATGTGTCTAAAGCTTAGACTATTGTATACTAATCCGACATCATTAGATCACCTGACAATAGCAGCAGGCCCTACAACCGCATAACTCAATTTATGACCAAATGTCAACATGAATTTTTCACTTTAGAGAAACTTTAAACTTGGATGAAAACATGCTTGAATGTCATCAGAGCATATTGGGCACAAACAGACAACACTTTTTTTTTTTCAAACTCTGTGCCATTCAGGTTCATCTCTAGAACCTTTCTGCTTGTTTAAAGGTCATAAAACCTTTTTTTAAAAATTTGCTCTCAAGTTTCCATCGACTGTGAATTTTCTGAGTTGGGGCTAAATAGGCAGATGGTGACAAGAGATCAGACGATTAGAGACTTTTTCAGTAGAAAGAACAAGAAGGCAGAGTAAAGCTGTTTCCTGACCCATGTCCTCTTACCTGCAGAGGAAACACACACACACACACACACACACACACACACACACACACACACAGAAACACACACACACACACAGAAACACACACACACACACACACACACACACACACACACACACACACACACACACACACCTGTTTCCCTTGTATGCCTCTACTCAAGCCAAACACATGTTGCCATGACAACAATAGAGAAACAAAGCTCCTCCTCCTCTGCCTCTTTCAAAAGGCGACTAATGATCAGTGTTGAAGAGAAATAACAACAATACAAAGACGCCTGTAATCACGTCAACAGTCTCTTCAGTTCATATAAAACACCTAACACATGCAAGAAGCTCTACAAAACATGTTAATCCAATTCATTTCTCATGTTTCATTTTGGTCAAAGATACAATGTTAAATTCACAATTAATTTATACTTTCACTCTTTCACTTCTGTATTATGTATTTATTTGTACATTTAGATAACAAAGACACCCCACTAACTGTAATGAGATCCCACAAACCACCTGTTCCATGCCTCCTCTCTGGTGTCTAGTGTTCTATGTCTCCCCCTTCTGGCACAAATCTGCAGCCAGCCTGAATTTTGTGTACTGTCATTCATTTTTATAAACTGTAGCCCCCCAACCTTGGTCTTAGAGCCCCCTGTTGTGCACATATTAGTGTTTTCCCTGCTGTAACACCCCCGAACCAATGAATAAGCTCATTAATACACCATTCCAAGGTCTGAGTGGGCATGTTAGAGCAGGGAAACACTAAAATGTGCAGGGCAGGTCCAGGCCCAGTGCTGGGAACAATGTGTTACACAGTGTCAGAAACCCCATAAGCAAGTCTTTTTGAAATTGCACACAACTCAAGTGTGTGATGACCTGGTGCCTGACTATAAGCTTCCATTAGCTATCTACATTAGCTTTGTAGCTCCAGTGCAAAGTTAAAAAAACAAAATGTTCAAGACTGATGGTGGTGGTGGGTAGAATACTTGCCTCTGGATTAAGAGGTCATGGTTCGAAACCCACCTTCAGTTCACCACCCCTGGGTTTCTGAGCAAGACCCTTAATCCCAAGTTGCTCCAGGGAGACTGTCCCCTGTAATTAGGGAATGGGAGTCACTTCGGATAAAAGCATCTGCTGTAAATGTAAATAACGAACTACATTTGGGGAGATTGGAAAGTTTCGTTTGTCACCAGACCACCCCTTTAATGTATTTTCCCAGGTTTCCAAAAGTCAAGACCCTTAATTAACCCCATATAGACCCTCCTGTGTGTTTTAAAGTGCCTCGGTTTCATGTTTCAGTCCAAGAAGCTAGCTTTCCTCTGCTCGTCGCAGTGGATGACATTATAAAACTAGGCAGGAGTATCCAGTGTCTGGATGAAGGCCACTGGGAGAAAAAAGCCTGTCTGATCTCATGGCCCAGAGATGACCCCAGCATCCACACCTGCTTGGAGCATCACCAGTAGTCCTACAGTCTTTCTCTCTCTCTCTGTCTCTCTCTCTTTCTGAGTGGATCTGCTGCTGCTTACATGACTTGATATAACAAAAATGATGAAAGGCTGTAATAGAAAAGCAGTGATAAATCTGTGCCACAGATGATGACAGGGAGGCTGACGTCTGATGGGCTTTTTTTCTCCAAAGCAGAAGTAACTTCCACTTTCTGGAAGTCAAGTGTTTATGACTACAGGTGTGTGCGTGTCTGTGAAACTGAGAAGTAGGTCATTTATGTGCATCTGTAAAGCCTACAGCACTTAGGCCTTCTAGCAGCTTCTTGTATTTCCAACGTGTGGAGTTGCATGAAAACCTATTAAAAACCTGTAGTGCAGCCAGTAATGCTAATGTTGCTTACAATGAAAGCAAGCCAATAGTCACGGATTAGCCTTGTTCAAATGGTACCATGCTATCTGGTGGGTGTCAACAACTTACATTCATTGTTAGCAATCTTTGCATGTCTTACTTTAAATGTTGCCAGTCAGCTGTACACATTTCTGTTTTGTTTTGTTTTGGGATCCAAAATGGCGCAGTGGGTAGCGTTGTTCCCTCATATCTCCAGGCTTGGGGGTTTGAATCCAGGTCCTGGCCTTGTGTTTGCCTGTTCTCCTCATAGTGGCCTGGGATTTCCTGGGGGCTCCGGTTTCTCCCACAGTCCAAAGACACGCATGTCAGGTGAACTGGGGGTTCTAAATTGACTGTAGGTGTGAGTGTGTGAGTAAATGGTGTGTGTGCTGGTGGGCTGGCACCCCAAACAGGGTCAGTCCCTGCCTCAAGCCCGTTCTGTAAAGTTACAGAAAATTAATGAATGTTTTGGGGTTTTTTGTTTATTTGTTTTTCTTCAGCTCTGGAGCTATGAGGCTTATGTAGATAAGTAAGAGGAACTTATACCCTAAATTAGTGCCCAACCAGCTTTACTTAAAGCAAGCAACAAGGCTAGTGTAGCTAATGAGCACTAGAAGCTTAATTAAGGCATCTTATACCCCAACAAGTTAGCACCGTGCAAACTGCAGGCCACTGTGTTAAGTACTCCCAAATAACCTTGTTTATGTGGTTCATTTCAATACATAATAATATTAGGTCATACAGGGTCAGAATCACATAATCAAGCATTATTTTAGATGACCTAACACAGTTTTGAGCCCAGCACACAGATTACACTGTGCAAATTACTGGAGTACACATTTATTACTTATTAGTGACACCAGACTAATTGCTTGCTTTTACTATGTCATCTTGTGAACTACTTTCAACAACAATAAGATTTAATTTGTTAAATTTGCTTGTGGGGAACTTTATGGATCTACACAGGCTCCTACTTCGGTGGTGTGATTGTACACTAGAGAACAAACAAGGGCGAGTGTAGGCTAATCTGGGTGGATATCTGAAAAAGTGTTCTGTAACTACTTTTGGCTGTGGGTGTACATTTGTCAGTCGGTGACTGTGTTTCCCTGCATGGTCCCACGAGACCACTCGCTCACTCTTTCCAGCTACATCAGTGTTCCGCACAAAAGAAAAGGAAGCTACGCACGCACACACACACACACATACACACAGACAGACACACACAGACACACACACAGACACACACACACACACAGACACACTAACATGCGGGCGGTGCAAGGCTGCCCATTACATCATAGATCCCGAGACCCCACCCCAGACGCTCAGCTTGTAAGAAAACATACACTCCATCTACACACAGCATGGCAACATGATACTGACCCAATATCCTGCAAATTTCACAATTGTGGGACTAATAAAGGGTTATCTTGTCCTACCTTACCACATTATCCCTCCTTATTACAGCTGTGAAATCTTTTGATTGTACTAATCACGTAAATACATTGACTGGGTAAAACACTCACAGATCATTCATTAGTTGACAGGATGCTCACAATCCATAATGAAAAAAATTTATTTTTAAGTTTGATCATCAGAAAGGTAACAGAAGTCTTAATTTGATGTATGTTAATGCAAAGGATTTAAAGTATTTTTTATCATGTGTATTGGGAAAGTAATGAATGTACCGGTCTGCGGCCCAGGGGTTGGGGACCACTGCTCTATAGCATTGATCCTGTACCACGTTGCTTTCAACACAGGATTAAGGCTATAAATGTGTAAGTCTCCATTTTGTCATATGTGAACACACCACAGCACAAAGTGGTCCTTCTTTACATTTAACCCATGGAGTGTGTGGGGACAGTAGCTTGTTTGAGGGAACCTCAGTGGCACCACTACCAGGCCTAGGATTCAAACCTACGTCCTCCTGCTTTCATGCGCGGTGTGTGTACAATAACTCATCACGAATCACAAGTAAGACATGAATTATACGTATAATTACTTGTATCTGTAAAATAGAAGATGTAAGAAAACACATTTAAGAACCCTGGATTGATGGCATGGTGTTAATGTTCAGTTTAGTCCCTGTCAAGTATAAAAGATATCTGCACTCCAGTGCCCACAGCTGCACATTTGTTTAATTTAACTGCACTTAACTCTTTTATCAGAGTAGAGATCCACGCTGAACTTCATCCATGAATGCACAAACCTGAGGCCTATCTAATTTTATATATCATGTCTAATACTAATTTTAAACATCCTGTTTTGACTTATCTTGGCATGAAGCATAAAGCTGCACGAACAGCAAACTATATCTAGCACATTTGTTACAGGAAAATAAAACTAGTTTACACAGTTCTAATTTCTTTTCCACTTACTTAAAAGTTCACTTACTCTTCTTTTGGTTCTTGGGTGTCTAAAGTTGGCTTATTTAGTGGAGTTATGAGGATTAGAATCGAGGTTAGAATCGTGCAAACCACATGTCTAACCACTTGACTCAGTAAAATAATTTAAACCTGGCTTTGTTTATTTGTTTTGTTTTTGTTTTTTTTCCCCTGATACGACACTACCAATCACATTTTACACACGGTTGTTACCATCATTACCTGGAGATTTCTATTCTTGTTAAACATTGGAAAGCTATAAATGAAAATATGTCAAATAAAACCAGTTTCCTTTATAAGAATTTGCGACAGTGCATGTCCATCTCCTGGCTGTGTGATGATACAACTCTAGATTGTCCTTTAACTTTAAAGGCACTCGCTCACTGTTTCATCACTTGTCTGGTGATCAACATTAAAATTATAATTATATTTTTACAGGTCAGAAGCGATGATTAAAAATGACTTTTTCTGGCTAACAAAGGAACTCAAATGGTGAACATAGTATAAATGTATTCATTAGCAAAGAATGCTGAGTGTATTTTTAAGTAAATTTTAAGTGACCAGCATGTAAATGTTAAAAAAAAAAATCAGTGTGTGTGAAAACGTTTGGCTGGTAGTGTACTTTTGTCCATAGAATGGCTGATATTTAAAATAAGGTGGAGAATAGAGCAGTTTTTAGCAGCTCCAGTCCAATTATTACTACATTTGGAGACAGGAAAGAATTACAATGCAGATATTTTTTTGTCGGAACATCATTTCGACTTCTGACTGGAAGAATACAACTTTGAGAGGTGCAATCAAGCGGCTTGTAAAGATCATGACTAGAACAAATCAATGGAACTGCTTTGACTTAGACAGCTTATCAGAGTAAGGTCAAACGCTGTATTAAGACACATTCGACATGACCACAGTCCAACCGTGGTATCATGCATATTTCATAACCCAGCTATCTGCCCTGGCACAGCCTGTTTCCAACGAGTAATTCCAGCATGACGACTTCACCAGTTTATCACTCCTAATCAGTTTTTGGGCGGAAATAAGGGTTTCAGTACAGAACACATGCAGCGCACAGACAGATAACAAGACGATGTAGGCGAAAATCCACCTGTCCTGTTTATGACAGGCACTTTCATCACAGCTGAGCGAATGCATGCTCCACACACACAGCACTGAACAACAGGTGGTGAAGAGTGACCAGTACAATCTACTGAGCTGATCTGGGACAGCTGCAGATCCAAAATAAGAGAAATTCCAGGATTGTGAATGGCCTCGACAAAATTTCGCCTCATCAGGACTACAAAGTAGAGATATCCGTATAGACACAAACTGATTAATCAGTTGCAATGTTATAAACAATCTTGTAATGTCAATCACAGTTTGAGCTCTGTCATTTAAGTCTAACAGCAAACAGCAAAGCAGAACACCACACTTTACAGCACGGAGACTCCCATTCTGTTACCCTTTACACACTACAGATCTTGCCTCTGTTTGTAACATCTGTAATATATTTTTGTGTTTCAGTATATTTTATTTACCTTAGTTTAGCCTTTCCAAATTAGCCTTTCATTTAAAAATCATTTGATAACTGCATTGCACTGTGTCAGGGGCCATCATGCGATTCACTATATGTTGTACTTGTATGTAATAAATAAAGAATCTTGAATCCTGAATCACTGCAGGAACTTTTTCACCTTTTTGGTGGCAGGTTTCTCAGTTACTGGCCAGAACATGGGCAGCTAACATGGAAAAAGAGTGTAAACACAAATGCATTATTTATAAGCCACAGTCAGATTTGCAATTACTCTTAGAAGCTCTTTTTACAGCTACTGGTGATCTGAGTGAATATGTCTCTGGTCACTAGCGATCTAATAGCAGCAGTGAGGACTGCATGTTCAACGAGCTGCAGCCAACACATGTAAGACAATCCACGTTAGTAATCCAGATCTTCAGAATACTTCACTGCAGGTGACCTAGGTTGACTTCCCAGGTTTCACATCGCGGTTCTGACACACGGGGCTCAATTTGAGCAGCATATTGCAAATGTTCCGCTTGTGGGACTAATAAAGCTCTATCTTATCTTATATCTCACAAATGTTCTCACTACTCTCATTATTCTCATATTCTCACTAAAAGGATGTGAATCTTCTGTTTGGGTTTGTTACAACAATCGCAGACAGAGCTGCAGAGCTGTGATATCAATATAAACACAACAGGAGGTGATTTCTAGAACTAATCGTAGAGTACATAGAAAGAGTGCATACCAAAACAAATTTAAGATCTACATCACAATATTAACTTTTTCTAATGTTTGAAAAGTAGGAACAGTGTCACCATAAACAATTCCATCAAAAACTATGAATATAACTTTATATATCATCATATTATCCACCCCTAGTTCACAGAGTACACATTTCTAAGCCCAAAACAAGTTCAATTTAGGACCAACAGTCTTTTTTTTGGTCCATTAACCTCAAGACCAGGCTTCATCTGGTCTCCAGAAACGTTCTCCACATCTTTAAATACAGACCCAGCTTCAATCCACATATTTCAACCACCAGTCCACGGCTCAGCTGTGTGTTTTTCAGGGGTGGCTCAGCTTGCACTTTCCTATGGGAACCTTCCCTACCTCTCGCCTGCAGCAAACTCACATTTTCACATCCTTGTAAATTCTGTAACGCAAGTAGGTTCTGCTTTCCTATCAGTCGTAAACTGCTGAGAAGTTCAAGGTGTTAACCTGCAACTACAGTGCGCTGCTGACATCTGTGCTTTGACTTGGCGAGGGATTAATGGGGAGTTTCGCCCTGTTCTTTCAGAGCATGTTCCTGTTTTCTAACCAAATTCTGTAATTGTTTCTGTTCTCGAAAATGGGAAATTCTGGAATTCACCACTGTAGGTTAGCACTTTCATTTTCATGGTGACCCTTTCGTACGGTAGAGCGGTTACCCGAGTGTGTTCTCTGATTGAGACAACATAATAAAATGAATTTTAGTGCATAACCACTATTTCTTCAATTACTACCATTAACCACTGTTCTATAATTACAAATTTCACTACATTTCAACTTTTTTCAAGGCTACAGCAGATTACCAAACTAAAAAGTGTGTCAGGAACAGTATGTTTTTAGCATGATATGTCAATGAATCACCACTATTTCTACAAGCTATGTAGAAATTACTAATTTACTACTAATAACTTTAGCACTACAATAACAACTTTCACCACATTTGACCTTTTCAAGATCATGGTTAAACCCAAAACAGCCTATCAAAAAAAAGCATGAGCAATAGTATGTCTTTAGTATCATGTTTCAACAAATAGTTCTATAAGTTGGGTTCAAATTACACATTTACAACCAATATTTATTTTTTTCAAGACCATGGCTACACCCAAAACAGCAAACCACCAAACTAAAAATGTCAGAAATATGTTTTTTGTGTAATACGTTTGGTATATGTGTATGTGTCTTTGGACGCAGCCCATGTGTAAGAAGCATTTTGTGAAAGGTGACTGTACACCATTACTTTTAACATCCTGCGCAGATAAGACCTCTGAGGAAAGAACAGAGACAAACAGAAAGCAGATGAACTGATAAGAAATGCAGGATCAGATGTTGATAGACTTACATGCCTTATTCACCAAAACAGATCTAAGCACAGTCATAAGAGTGGCAAAACAAAAACTAGCATTATCAACCTGTAGGCAATATGACAATATTTATAAATATCATGTTCAAATGACATCACGATATGTCGCTGTTTGCTTTTCTGAGCATAGTATGACATTTTTAGTACTTTAACAGAGCTTCCAAAGAGAGCATAATTAGCCTTGTTTAATAGGATTTACTGCAGCAAAGTGTTTAGTCATACTTATATCTGTGTTATTTATACACACTATTAAAGATTTTTTGGTGCTATGGGTTCTTTTCTGTCCTTTCCAACTGAAAAAAATACATATTGCCACAATGTGTATCACAAAAATACATATTGTGACAGTGTGTATTACAAAGTGTATAAAGTACAATATATTTTCTATATTTTCAACCTCTATGTTTTAGCATCTTCTATTTGGAGTAGAATCATATATTTATTTATTTTTTTAATTGCATTGAGAGGTGGCAGATATTTATTGGCCAAACTGATTTGCAAAGAAACAAAACAATAAAGGCAATAACATTTTGGCTCTGTACCCTGAATTATGCACTTTGGCTGGATAAATGCAAAGATATGAATCTTAGGTTGCATAAGCATTCATGTCTCCGCCATAAGTTCACATTATTTATCATATAATCGCAAATGATCAGCAAACATTCTGTGTTTTCTGAAAGCATCTTGCACGGTTTGCTCAGTACCAAGTCAAGTTAAGTAGGTTTTAATGTAAATTCAGCCACACAGTGAAACAAAACAACATGCCTCCCAGACCATGAAGCAACACAAAGAACAAAAACTGAAATAACACAAGACTATAGAAGGGTCAACAGGAAAAAACACACAAAGTGTAAAGAGAGAACAAGAAAGAACACAAGCAACAAAACAACTGGACAAGGCAATATTTAGTGGAGTTGACATTTGAATGAATAGAAACACTATGACAGACACTGTATTCTAGCAGTAGAGTCATTAGGAGGGCGATATATAATAAGAAAGAATATATAATAAACAGAGGGGTATTTACCGTGGCATCTGGGTTTAAGTTGTATGTTTAACCGCTGTACTGACAAAAAGGATTGAACAACTGGAATCCTCCGATACTTGCTCTTATTCCGCAAGTGGTTCCTTCCGATGCCGATACGGGAGAGATGGTATCGAGCAAACACTATGAGAGACATGCAGCCATCGGCAGAAATTGCCCGCAGGGAGCCTGGGTTGCCGTGAACTCATGAAAGGGCCAGAGAAAACCTCACTAATCCAACCAAGTAAGAGAGGAGCGAGGATCAGGCCTCGCTCAGTGGCCGAGCAACTCCCCAGTCGAACCCAGTCAGAAGCTTATTCTGAACGCATTCAGTGGGGATTTGGGGGGATTAGGACTCAGCACGCTCCAGCACCCCTCTTCCCTCTGCTCGGCTTGAACAGCCAAAAAAATCTGACCTACCAGCCCAGAAACATTGGCCAAACTGGCCTAAGACAGCGATTGTCCTACATATTTTAATGCTTTCCTATAATTCTGTTATAAGATTAACTAACTGTTGGCTTCCTGTGTGAAGTGTTGTGAAATGTTGAGCTGCTAGCGAGCAATGAGGGGTGAAAAGGGAGAGCTGAGAAACACACCTCTCTACAAAGCTGGCTGTGCCAAGTTAAAAAAGTTTCAGATTTCTTGATATTAAAAAAATGCAAGTGCTACAATAACACATCACTTAAACACAATAAAAAACATATTAACCTGGTTCCTTGTCTACAAGGCAAAATCCAGGTTTCCCCTCTGTAAATCATACAATAGAAATAGCATTTTATGGCTACTATGCCTGGAACAGGGTTGACAACTACTGCACAAAACCTCGCTGCTATGTGGCTGCACAGGCTGGACGGCAGCACCTGCTGATAAGGCAACAGGTGAACAGCCAGCCAACATAGACGTCCCAGATCCCTCATCTGTCCTCAAAGCTTACTGGCTCATATCTACAGACACAAATCTGCCTTTTGAACTCGAGCAGGGCACTGGGACATCTGCTGTAGTATCTAAATATAAGGGAGTGTCATTTTATTTCGTATCTGTGGTTACAGCTGCTATGCAAAACCGTTGTAGATGCGGCCTAATCACAGAGGACAGACTGAAGATCCTTGAAGCTTTGCAGCAGGCTGAAACTAAAACATACAGGGTCAAGAAACCATAGTCATATCTGGGTTAAAACCTACAATTAGCAGAGCTTTCAAAGAGGATTTGGAAACATCAGAAGTCTCTCTAGGATGAGCCAGGGAGGTCTTCTCAGCAAACCAGTTTTACAGAGTGACAGCATTCCTCATGGAGATGCTATGTTTGCCCCTGTAAAGGCCATGACCAGAAGCCCTAACATCTGACCGGTAAATAACAGCGCTACGCCTGCATAAGAACGGCAACGTCAAACTCTAGAGGCCACATGAGACCACATTCCAGCTTTAAACCCTGCCCGAATACTTGGGTGTCCAAAGTTATCCACAAAGGTCTGGTGGAGCTCAATGCTTCAGTTCCATAAAGCAGGACCAATCGTTTTAAAGACTGAGACCAATTGATCAAGTGTGCTCCTGCTTGTTCGGAATGAAAACCAGCGGCTTTGCCGGCCCTTTGAGGATTAGACTGGTCAAGCCTTCCATAACATAACTGAAAAATAATCTGACATGAGTTGATTAGCCTAAAACCACTGAATTACTGAACTACTCTATGTCTTAAGGAAATAATGGTATAAGAAAAAAATCTGAATCAGAATTAGAAACGGAAAACTTCATTGATCCTGGAGGAACCTGCCTAAAAATTGCTATGAAAATCCCACAGAGATAAAAAAAAAAAAAAAACAGGTCTAAAATTTCCTCAAGTGCTCAGGTCCTGGTGCAACAGTAGTGGAAGTTTTTAGTGCGCCCACCATCAGTCAGCCTAGGAAATTACATTTGCTGAGCCCTGTTTTTTCTTTAGGGACAAAATCGGGCGATAATGACACATAGGCAAGCAGTTCAGGCGTTGAACCAACAGAATAGAAATCAAAGCATAAATAACAGAAATTCTAAAGACAAATATGTATGAATGTCATAAATATTCAGAAAAATATAAGTGTACCAATGGAACTGAATTGGTAGAACTATTTACTTTTATCTGTTTTCTATTCTATCTGTATGTCCATTCTACACTGATTTATGGTTTCGTTTATTGTCTACCTTTCATTTAATGCTATTTAGGCTCATTTTATCTCTGTAAAGAACAGTGAATGACCTCTGTGTGTGATAATGTGCTACACATAAACTTGCCTTGCCTTGCCTACTGCCTTCTTTGAAAAATCAGTTCTTAGAAGACCTTGGCCTGTAATTATAGCAGGCTAGTTTGCAGTGTGTGATTTTTGAATGACGGAAAATGTAGCAATGAACAAAGTATGAAATACACATTAGCTTAAGATGAAAACATTCTAGTACAGACACTCACAGGAGTAAAATACACAAACCACTTACACCTCCCTATTTTGTCAGTTTGTTTCCATGTGGCCCAACTTGTTAACACCCACATATCAGATGGTTGGTTTAGTGTAACAAGAGACAAGAAACCTACTTTAAGACCAGCAAGAAACAGAGATAAAGACACAAGAGCGTCTCATAGCCTGGTCATTACAGTGAATTGATACCTGCAGACCTACACTTTATGAAAGTATTGGGACACCTGTTCTTCAGGGTTTGGGCTAGGCCTTCCTATTTCCAGTGAATTCATCAACCACATCCAACACCTATGGGATGAACTGGAACGTCAGGTTTTCACGTCCAACATTAATGTCTGACCTCATACATGCTCAACAGAAAGAATGGGCACAAAATCCCACAGAAACTCCAAAATCTTGTGGAATACCTTCCAAGAGGAGTGGAAGCTGTTATGGCTTCAAGCTGTTATGGCTTCAAAGACTTTCATATTGAAGTCTATGTATTTGAATGCAATGTCATTAAAGCCCTTGTTACTATAACGGTCAGGTGTCCCAATACTTTTGTCCATAGTGTATTTCTCATCAGAAACACATCTACTGACAGAAACACTGCATTTAAACAAGGCTTTTTAACAGTATTTTATTATAGAAAATTTCTTACCCATTACTTCCAACCTCCGTTTGCATGGAACCAGGACTGTGGTCTTTTCACTTCAGACAAAAAAAAACCACACAGGATTTCCAGCTCAGCTCTCCATAAGAGGAAACTGCTGGGGAGAATGTCACCACAGCCAGCCCACCGATCCGAAAGTGTGAAAAATTGAAAATTAGAAACGAGTCAGTGGAGTTGCTCATGTAAAACAGTAGTTTCAGCCATAAGTTACAGCACTATCTCCAGTGTTGTCATCTGTGTGCCTGGCTCACACAGCCCACACAGGGGGCGGAGAGAACCATTAAACCACGCCCCACAATAAGTATGTCCCGCCCCTTGTAGAATAAACTCCTGTAAGCCCTGATCCGTCGCAGTTAGAGTGAAGTGGCCCGTTATAGTCACAGCACACAGGGGGAACAATGTGAAATTCTTTCTCTGCGTTTTACCAATGCACCAGGTGAAGCAGTGTGGAGTAGTTTTTGCTCGAGGGTACCTCAGTGGTGCCACTAGCCCTCCAGGAATTCACACCAATTTGATCTAAACGCTGCTCCCCCAATCAGCACAGGTTTCTAATTCCCACCGTAACCAGGTGTATATTATTATATTATATCAGGATCGCCCTAAACCCCACTAAAACACACCCACTTTACCCCTCACTATTTTTAATGCACATGCAGATATTTAGAATCAGAAAACTTTACTGATCCTCGAGGAAATCACTGATGTTTAGACTGTACAGGCACTTAGAGACACACAGACAAAAACAATATAAAATACAAAGTTTAAACAAATCTCAAATGATGGGTATAAATACTATACATAAGTAACCTATAGCTATGTGAATGACTAATTACATAAATGGTGGTTAGAAGTTATTGCACTAATTGCACAAATGGTGGTTAGGTGTTAATGCACATAGTATAGATAAGTTGTATATATTCTTGCATATATAGTCTATATAAATAACTTTATATCATACTGATGTGTTTACATATATATATATATATATATAAATATATATATATAAACACATCTGGGCTATACCTGCACTTGAAAACAATGTCTGTGTTTTCATATTTGTATACTTACATTGAACTTCACTGTTCTGTTCGTTCTCCACTTGACTGCTGATGCAACATGGCACAATTTTTGGATGTTAAACTCGCTCTTGTACTATTTTTTAATCACTCTTCTACACATTTCTACTTCTGATTTAGTGTTCAAATTGCTAATTATATTTATATGCGTGTAGTCCATGTGTCGTTTTGTTCTCTGTGAAATCTGGAGCCACATCGTCTAATTTCACTGTATATATGTATATAGCCGTGGTGACATTAAAGCTTGCTTTAAGCTAAACATCCCCTTCAGGATTTTGATCCAACTGTCTGAATGCCTCTGCTCCTTGTTTGAACTCATCAGAGAAACCGGGCAGCTGGCATGACATCTGGGAGGGGATTTTTACTTTCTGGACGTGAAATGTTCACCTCTGTGCAAAAGTAAGTTCATACCCAAGGAGTAAAGGCTGCAAGCCACACCTCTGCTTTGGTAGAGCTTTACATACAAGGGGTTTATAGTGTCTTATGACAAGAGATCATAACCTGATTGTTCTTAGTAACAGGGAGGTTAATGAGCAGTAAAACTCTCACATGATTTCCTACTCAACCCCATGAACTCCTGGGTTACATAAAATCATGCACTTGACTTAAATGACTTCTATAAAGCACAAACAGCTGATAAAATGTAGGAAAGCTGATTGACCAGGAAAGTGGGCCCAGTGATGTGTGAGGAACTTGACAACTTGAAAAATGTGAATAAATGAGATCATTGTCTAGACTTCAGTCCAGCATGGACAATGACGATCTTCCTCCACAGTCAAAAGCATGTTTAGCCCAAGACTTACCAGCATAAACCGTGTCACTGAACAAGTCAGGAATTCCTTCCTTCCCATCAGATTCTATAACTCCTCCCCCTGTCACTCACCCACACATCAGACTCTATAACTCCTCCCCCTGTCACTCACCCACACATTACACTCTATAACTCCTCCCCCCGCCACTCACCCACACATTACTCTGTAACTCCTCCTCCAGTCACTTACACAGATTACACTCTATAACTCCACCCTGTCACACACCTACACATTACACTCTAACTTCCCCCCCTGACACTCACTCACACA
>JBBPDC010163810.1:0-18178 GCA_037974485.1 Hemigrammopetersius urotaenia | reverse complement strand
AGACAATGTGATTTTCTGGATTTTTTTTTCTCATTTTGTCTCTCATAGTTGAGGTATACCTATGGTGAAAATTACAGAACTTGCACAATTGGTGGCTGACTAAATACTTATACTTAATACTTGTTGCTGTGAAGTTTCAACTTTTTCACTCTTTGGAAGGCTGACACCAGCACAATGCAACTTAATTTACATTTACTGAAGGAAATAGGCTGCTTGCTAGTGATCAGCATTGTTGAAGACAGACTGAAGTCCTTCCACAGTTTCCCAGTTGTCGAGTTCCTCACGCACTGAGCTGCTTCTTGATCAGTTTTTTGAGTCTCTTGGTGTCTGCTGCGACTTTCATGCTGCTGCCCCAGCACACCACAACACAGAAAATGGCACTAGCAGACTCATAGAACATCCACAACATGATGTTGTAGAGTCTAAAAGCACTGTTCCATAGTTGTACATAAGAACTTGGAGCACGTCTTGGTGTTCCAGTGTATCTCAGTCCGGTGACGGAATGTCTGACTCAATTCTCTCCACAGTTTCTGGCCGGTCGTCCCAAAACCGCGTCCATGGATTCGAACCAGCGGAGAGTTTTTCTGTCAGAGTCGCTTTTGTTACTGTGGTCTTTTATTATTTCTTGTCGTTCTTTATCCGTGTGATGAGAATCGAACCCAGAGAACTTGTTAGTGATGTCCTGGATCTCCTTCACGTTTCTCACAGAGTTAAAGATAAATTTGTTAGAGTCGTAGAAACTCCCACTGAAATTTATCTTCAGCCCAGACAGACAGTCGAGTTTGTACTTTGTCGACTTCCCAGTTGTTGGTTTGTGTTTCAGTACAGTACATAAACAGTAAATAAACAGTGGCCTATATCCATGTTGTAACATTTTGACCAATCAGAAAGCAACGATGCATTCGGCTCAGCTGCACCCCACTTCCAGCCCTGCCGTCCAGCAGCTTGAGTTCGGCTCGGCTGCAGCTTGAAAAAATACAATAAAAGTCTTTTTTGAGTCTCTTGGAGGTTAAATACTAACACACCACCCCAAGGTTTATCAATCCCTTCATTGTTTTTTGTATTACTTTAAAGTCAAATCCATTTACGACTGCCATTCATCCAATAGAAGTCTTTAACACAGCCATCTTCTTTTCCAAGGGTCTTTATTAAAGGATTAAGGATTGATTAATACCTGAAAGATAATAAAAATAAAAAAAATACTGTTTAATTAATTGTTTAAATGTATTGTTTTCCCATATTTTTTATTTTATCCAAAATGTCCTTACCATGTTCTTTTCTACCCTTATTTATGTAAAGCATTTTGAATTGCCTCAGTGCAAATAAGGTGCTTTATAAATGAACTTGCCTTGCTCTGCCTTTGTCCTGCTATATTAGAAGCTGTAAATCTCTACTGAGCAGGAGCAGCACATTCCATATGGTCCATTATAGCTCTTTATTGATTCTGGTACAACCTGGACTTTATTTAATCAGGCTTTGTAAATATCCGAGATCACAGTTCCCTCCTCAGGCTGGGTGAATACTGAAGCTGTAGCTGGCTGCAGACCAAGCCTCCATTCTTCTCCGAGCCTGCTGCCCAAATCTCTCTCTCTACAGAGCAATGTGGTGAAGCTATCACATTCATCAATATCATGCTTGTTATTTAAACAAAAATGTCTAGAACACATAAGAACTGACCCCTAGAATGATTCACTTCAAAGAAACTCTTTATTTGACGGCAAAAGATATCTATCTAGTGTGGCTGGACAAACACTTGTTTCCTGCTGATCTCAGATCTGCTATAATGATCATATAATAATCATATGCTGAGTGTTTGTGAAGAAACAGTGGTGTCTGACTGACACTGATCATTATATCTATGCCCCAGTGTGGCCTGTCTGACTTCACACTGAAAATGTTGAAACAGTTCTTGATTGGTGTCTGTGGTTTAATAAAAAACACATTCAAGTCTATTGCAGATCTAATATTACTCCGCATTCAAAAAGTTGATGTGACTGAGAATCAGCATGAAAAACTGGTTTAGTAAAGTGTGTTGTGGTTTCTGATGATTACAGTTTTTTTTAATTATCCTGATCCTGTTGGTCAGCCCTTCACACTCACTGCACAAGTTGCAAAAGGCCCTTAAAAGTGAAAAGGACCACCTCGCCACCAGGATGTCAAAGTGGGGTTCGATGTTTCAGCAAGAGGATTAGCTGCAACCATCGCTGTGGTCATGAAAAGGCAACAAAAGCACACTGAGAGTGAATAAAGGCTGATGTCTGAAACAGATAGTCTGGCTGTTGAATATGCAGATTGATGGCTGGGTGCACCTGGAATTCATAACGGCCGCCACTGACCTTTCCACACGTTCACAAAGCCACGGACGCTGAATAGCTGCTAAACTCCACACCAGCTATTCCTCATGCCTGCTCTCAACTCCAGGCCTCGCTTATGAAGCATCTAGGAGACACACAAGTGTCTAATCAGGGACAATGGCATGTTAGGCTTCCTCCATCCAAAGGGGAGCCAAGCAGAAGGACAAAATAGGCCCTCATTATCCTGATAAATCTTCTGTCTTCTTGTGAAAGATCAATGCTATTTATATCTTGCCAAAATCTCAGTAGGAGGTCATTTGAACACAGTGGCTGAGAGATTGTGATTAATCAAAGGCAGGCCCCAGGTTCAATGCCTAAAGAACCATCCAAATCCAATCAAACGTGATTTCGTATTAATGGAAGGGTGTTAACGATTCAAGGCCTCTTGCCTCCAGTGTCTTCGGAGATGCAACGTGGCCATGGGCTGATATCAAGAGACACAGATGTGATAAAATAAATGCATCGCAGACTCTCCTGGCCGTGCTTATCAGCGAAATGGCCCGGCCTGACTGTTCCAGCGGTCCAGCCCAAGACAGCTGTGCGATCAGACATGCCTGAAAATAAACAGGACTTGGTCCAGGACATGCTTCAATCAGGTTATGGTTATTCTAAGTTTCATGAGAAATGAGTTGTTGCAGTGTTGACTTTGTTCTCTCAGTTCGCTGGTGTCCCGTAATTCGCTGCTCAAGGTGATATTTCTGGTGCGGTTGCGTTTGGGATGCAGGTTTAGAGGAGAAGAAGAGATGTGCTAGTAGGAGAGGTGCTGTAATATACAGTCATTTTAATGGACTTTTATTTTTATTTCATTATTTTATTATTTTGTTTATTGTTTGGGATGCCTTGATCTTCATATGAGTGAACTGGCAGTCTGACCCAGAACTATTCCTTCATGTTCTATGGTTGCAAACACAGCCCTATAAAATTCCTATAAAAAATCCTATAAAAATTCACTCAGTGCCTTCATCAAAATTTGCTGGCAAAAGGAGCACTTTTAACCAAATCTGCCCACCCAAAGTTTTGAAGGTCTCCCAAAGATTTATATGTCATTGTAAGTACCACTGTCCCTGTTATAATTAGTACGATTGCATCACTACTGTTCTTACTTATTTTGGCAGCTCTTCTCCTCCTTCATTTTTTTAAATACTGGAACTGTTTCAACGTCAAAGCGTTACCATCTGGCGCCGTGTGCATGCATATGTAACTTCTTGATTGGTTGATCAATGGCTGAGATTTTTATGGTCAACTCCCCACTGTAATGAATGGGGAGAGAGACAGAATAGTCAAGCTTGCTTAAAAATGTGTCGGAAAGAGAGTCCGTAACTAAGGAGGCAACGGAGGCCGGAAAGGGATGAAACACAAACGCAGAGAAACATGCAGACAACCAAACGCGGAGGAAACACACAGAAGACTCATAAACAGACTTAACGCTCAGGTCAGTTATAAAAAAAGATGTTTGTGACTGTTTGTTGTGGTTTACTTTATAATACACAGCCTATGAATGCTGCTATGTGTTTAGCTATCCTGAACCATAAAAGGTTTGGTAAGAGCTGGTGCGCGCTAATGCCCCCTATGGTTCAGCAGTAAGACGTTGGTTAAAATTCATGGTGAATTTTCATTACAACACAAACTTGTTTGACCAATAAACTAACGTTGGGAGTCTCCAGACACTGGTTTTATAGCAACCATGCAATCACACTTCGCATTTTCTCACAGAAAAGCATTGAGTTTAATATGCAGTCCTGACGTTCAGTCCTAGACAAACAATCAAAATCCAGAACGATCAAGGAAAACCTTCCTTCCACTTTTGATGCTCATGCCAATGCCTGTGTGCCCCGTTTATGTTATTATATATAATCACTGGGTCCTTGGATAGCATTTGTGCTCAGATTTTACTCAGTCTTCCATGATTATTTTCTATCCATCGGTCTCCCATTCACATTTTCTCTCTGGTGATTGAAGGGATGTGTATGAGTCAGGGAGCCAATAAACCTGCACAACATTAAACATTCATGAACACGACAGCATGTGATGGAGCTTTCACACACAGTCATTTCTTGAAGTCCTTTTAGTAAAAGTCAATACCTACGTCAATAGCTCTTGACTTGAAAGTCCGGGTGAAATTCGAAGAAAAGAGGACAAAAAGTACACAGAGCAAGAACAAGCATGGAGGTTTTAAAGCGATGTCTTGACATGCTGGTGTCCAAAAACAGGGGCAAATGAACATGGATAAAAACAAGAGAGGAGTAAACCTAGTTGCTAAACCTGATTTTTCATTGATAATTAGATAATTAGATATAGATATAGGCCATTTTTCTAGATAACACAGTCACACTGTGTCAGAAACCACATGACAAATTCTATTTCATATTATTTAACTCATCATAGTTATAAACAGTTACAGGCAAGTCTACATTTCCATTATTCAGTAGCTACACCGTGTGTGTGTGTGTACTTTCTGTGAATCTGTAAAGCTACAAATCTGCTCTAACGTCAGGTCCTGCATTGATGTTACAGAAAGGAATATAAATTGTTTCTATAAAAGGGGTCTATCAGTTGTGGACTACTGGAGCACTGATGTACGTTGTTCTGGAGCGTCAGCCAAATGCCGTAAATGTAAATGTCCTTTTTGGCTTCTGTGCTGTTGTAAATGCCCATGTAAGACCAAACTTCCTCTAGTCATACAAGATTATTTATTTGTCATGCATATCATGCATGAGATGGTGGGATACTGGAAATGTGCTGTGAAGATAATCGACTTCTGGGTAAAGATACTGGATTTAAAGCACAGCTGTGTGTTTTCCATAGAAGCGGGCTTTTACATACTGTGGGTTATGATAAATGCACTGAATCCTCTGTTCTCAACAACAGAGACTGGATGGAGGACCCTCACAATCATGTCTTACCTCACTCTATCTCACCTGGCATCTGTTTTTTATGTTTATATCACCCAGCACACTGCACTTTTCAGTATACGCTCTATTATGTACATTTACAGACTTCTGATCTTGTTTACACTTCTGTTATTTACACTGTAATATTTATCTGAATAAATTTTTCTACATTGTTTTTATTACTTAGGTTTTAGCCTTTTTCTATTTCTTTTTCTTCATTTTTCTAGAACTAAATTGATTGTAATTATGTCTCATAGCAATTCCAGTGGCTCATTTTGTATAACTGCGCACGTGACAAGGAGTCTTGAATCCTGAATCTTGAATCTCTATCCAGATGAAAAAGAAAAAAATCTTATAACACAAGCTCCATTTAATGATTAATCCGTTTATGGGAACCACACATCTTATAAACTTTAAATAGTTTGTAGTAGTCACTGGCAATTAATATTTTAAATGCATAATTTAACTCAAAATGTGTCATTTGTCCAATCATTCCAAAAAAAAAAAAATTCAACATTAGATAAAAGTGATACATTTGTGATCAAATCATTAAAACTGTAACATCTAATAAGATCATTTTTGTTTTATGAATCTTAAGCAATGCATATTCATATTCAAAAATTTGACAGGGAATTGATATGTACAGCAATATCGCAATTACAATCATTCAAAAAAGCGACATACCATCATGAAATGATAGTTATGTTTATGTTTGGTTGCTGGTTGTTACACCGGTGCTGTCTCGGTCACGTAGCCCATCACCCGAGTACTAGCGGTGACTTAACTCTGGATAGGGTAAGTATGAATGTTACGTGTGCGGGAGTGGTGATGAGGGATCTGGCAACCCGCGGCTGTCTGAGCCCTCATCACAAGTCCACCTGTCTGGTGTTACAGCTGGCGGAAACGTAAGTGTCTGTGTCGTGTGATTGGTTGTGTGAGTGAGGTTTAGCACTTATATTCCCAGCTGATCCTGGTAGACGTTGTGTGGACACCAAGATCCTGAGACCAGGAAGAAAGTCAAGCTGATGGCGTGTGACAAAAGACGGCGGTACACTCGAGTCAAGGAAGCCGGGGCGAAGCCGTTTCATCTCCGCTGTAGAGTCGGTGAGAGTTTCGGGCCCTGAGTTCATGGACTAATAGAGATTGTGTTTTGCAGACTGAAGGCGAGTAAACCCCAGAGGAGAGAGGTTCTCCAAGTTCAAGTGAGAAAACGTATTGGTGCCGTGGTCACATGCTCGCAGCCCTGCAGTGGATTCGTAGTGGTGTCCAAGAGAGCTTCAGTAGTGTTAAGTTCAGTTGCTGGTTTGTATATTGCCCTTGAAGAAAAATCATTGAAGCTCTGTGGATTCTATCAGATCTCTTGTCTGTGCGTCCTTACCCACCCCGGTCTAACAGATGTCCACACCTCCAGAACAGATGAACGCATTAAACATCCCGCTTCCCCAGGATGTCGACCCGGTCACGCAGCGGATGATGGCACAACAAACGCAGCTGACTCAACTCCACAGCGTGGTCGGACAGCTGGTGGAGGCAATGCAATCCACAAGGGCAATCATCCGTGCCCCTCAACACACCTCTCAGCCGGAGAGGTACGGGGGAGACACAGCCACGTGTCGCAGTTTCCTGCTTGGCTGTGACTTATACTTTGCGGGGTTCCCTGACATTACCCCGGCCCAAAAGGTGTCGTTTATCACCCAAAGACTCACAGGGCGGGCCTTGCAATGGGCCACAGCGGTTTGGGCTGCAGCAGGTGACTTTCGAAGCCAGTTCAAGGCTACTTTTGACCACCCGGATCACGGTCAGTCTAGCAGCACCAGGCTTTTACAGTTCAAACAGGGAAGTGAGGCCGCAGCTGACTACTCGATAAAGTTTCACGTGCTGGCGGCTGACTGTGGCTGGAACGAGTCCGCCCTTATAGCGGTGTTCAAAAAAGGCCTGAACTCAGAGTTATAGCTGGAACTGGCGTGTCGAGATGAAGGTCTAACACTAGATTAAATCATTGCACTTTGCATCTGTCTCGATCAGCATCGAAGAGGCAAGCAGCCATCCGTGATGTCACAGGGGACCAGGAGCCGCAGAGCACCCAATTCAGCCATGCCCGTTCTAGAAACCACACCTGCGGAACCCATGGAAGTGGGACTCCAGGGGCTCAGTCTACAGGAAAAAAGACGACGAAGGCAGCAAGGGTTGTGTCTGTACTGCGGTCAGCAAGGACATCGAGTGGCTGCATGTCCCCTATTATCAGAAAAGGGCAGGTTTCCTGTAAAGGCTGTGTCTCACATTACAGTAAACCAATGTAGAATTAAGGTGTATGTGTACGGTACGTGTTTAACCAACTGCGTTTCTGCTTTGTTGGATTCAGGATCGGCTGGGAACTTCGTGTCCAGAGGGATGGTGAGGTCCTTCGGGCTCCCGGTCGAGCAGCTACAGGCTTCGGTTCCTGTGCACGCTCTGGATGGTCGGCTATTGGGAAAGCGATTAGTGGTTCAAAAGACTAAGCCTGTTAGGGTGGTAATAGAACCTCGGCATGAAGAACTAATAGAGTTTCATGTCTTAGAGATTTCGGAACCACTAATGATCCTAGGTTTACCTTGGCTAAAAACTCATAATCCGGTCATAGACTGGAGAACGGCAGCCCTGAGTAAACGGGGCTTAGCGTGTGAGGACCACAGACCTAAAGTAATAGCATCAACGACCACTGAAAACCCAAATGCTAAGAGCCCAGTTGTGATCCCGGAGCCGTACTCCGACTTAAAAGCGGTATTCAGTGCGTCCAGAACAGCCCGCCTCCCTCTGCATCGGCCCTGGGACTGTCGTATAGACCTCTTGCCAGGTAAAGAGCCTCCTAGGTCCCATATCTATCCGTTCTCCGAGAAGGAGATGCAAACCATGGAGGAGTACATCTCTGAGGTTCTCCGGCAGGGGTACATACAGCAGTCCCATTCTCCCGTGTTAGCCAGCTTCTTTTTCATACAAAAGAAAGACAGGGGTTTGCGACCCTGTATAGACTATAGGGGGCTCAATGCGGTGACGGTGAAGTATTCGCACCCTCTTCCTCTCATCCCTCCCGCCATATAACAACTTAGGGAGGCAAAGGTGTTCAAGAAGTTAGATCTTCGTAGCGTGTATAACCTGGTGAGAATTAGAGCAGAGGACGAGTGGAAAACCGCTTTTAGCACTGCCTCCGGGCACTATTCTTACCAAGTTATGCCATACGGGTTGGCAAATGCGCCCTCGTGCTTACAGGCCCTTATGAACGACGTCTTTCGAGAGATGATAAATAGATTCATCATCGTGTACTTAGATGACATACTAGTGTATTCTAGGGACCTCAAGGAGCACATGGCGCATGTGCGAGCGGTTCTCCGCCGTCTCCTAAAACATGAGCTCTATGTGAAGGCTGAAAAATGCAAGTTTCTATTAAGGAGATCGCGTTTCTCGGCTATCACATAGGGCCAAACGGAGTCTCGATGGATGAGGGGAAGGTAGGAGCGGTCACCGGATGGTCTGAGCCCAGAACAGTTAAAGAACTGCAGCGCTTTTTGGGGTTCGCAAACTTTTATAGGCATTTTATCACAGGGTTCAGTACTGAGGCGGCACCGCTCACCTCCCTGCTGAAAGGCAAACCTAAGGTACTGAAAAAGACGCCAGCGGCTAGAGCCGCCTTTGAACGGTTAAAAACTCTGTTTACACAAGCCCCAGTCTTAAGGCTACCTGATCCGAGTAAGCCTTTTGTGGTCGAAGTGGATGCTTCGGAAGTAGGGGCGGGAGCGGTGCTGTCTCTCAGTACCACGGGTCGCCGCCTAAATTGCATCCATGTGCGTTTTATTCTAGGAAGCTGACTGACGCGGAGAGAAACTATGACATCGCCAATCGCGAGCTGTTGGCGGTCAAAGCCGCGTTAGAGGAGTGGCGACATTGGCTTGAGGGAGCCAGACACCCCTTTAAGGTTTACATGGACCACCGCAATCTAGAATACATCCGGCAAGCCAAACACTTATGTCCCAGGCAGGAGCGCTGGGCTATCTTCTTTAGCAGGTTTAATTATGAGCTTTCTTACCGTCCAGGATCGCAAAACAGCAAGGCAGACGCATTGTCACGCAGACATGCCATTTCTGAAAGTAAAGAACCTATCATCCCACCAGAAATGATAGTCTCCCCTATTGTGTGGGATCTAGACCTAGAAATTCAGCAGAGTAATGCGCAGAGGCCTCCTGTAGAGGAGCCTCCGCAAAGTAAAACATTCGTGCCAGATTCTTTTCGTGCTCGTGTGATAGAATGGGCTCACGCGCTGCCCGCTGTCGGGCATCCAGGAATCCAACGCACGTCAGAAATAATAAGACAGAAATACTGGTGGGCTACATTAGGATCCGATGTAGAGAAGGCGGTTAAATCCTGCTCCGTTTGTGAGATGTCCAAGACGCCGCGTAAGTGTCCAGTAGGGAAATTAATGCCGCTACCCGTGCCGCAGAGACCGTGATCACACATTAGTGTTGATTTCGTCACGGGTCTCCTGGTCTCTAAAGGTAAAACGGTGATTCTAGTAGTGGTGGACCGTTTCTCAAAGGGGGTCAGGTTTATCCCTTTTGGTTCTCTCCCCTCCGCTTTAGAGGTGGCTGAGACGCTCTTCCACGCCGTGTTTCTGCCCTATGGCATACCAGAGGACATCCTGTCGGACCGCGGCCCCCAGTTCGTATCTCATGTCTGGAAGGCTTTCTTCCAGCAACTGGGGGTGACTGTCAGTTTGACCTCCGGATACCATCCAGAGTCAAACGGTCAGGCTGAGTGGGTAGTCCAGGAGGTTGGCAGCTTCCAGCAGCACGACTGGGCGGAGTATCTCAGCTGGGCGGAGTATGCCCAGAACTCTATGCGCCGCACCGCGACCGGTCTAACGCCCTTTGAGTGTGTGCTGGGGCGTCAGCCCCCTCTCTGCTCTTGGGATGGGTCGGTTTCCAACATTCCAGTAGTAGATGACTGGTTCCGTAGGGCGGAGAGGGTGTGGGAGCGAGCACACGCATCCATCAACAGAGCGGTTCGGCGATTCAGAAAGGTAGCAAACAGACGCAGGAGGGACGCGCCTACGTATAGGGTTGGGGACCGAGTCTGGCTCTTGACTCTGGATTTTCGTATGACCTCACCTTCTGGTAAGTTATTCCCTAGGTATATGGGGCCATATGAGATTGAAGGACAGGTCAACCCAGTCACCTACAGATTGAAACTGCCACGGTACATGAGGTTCATCCTGTCTTTCACGTTTCTAGGTTGAAGCCAGCTGAGGCCAGGTTGTTGGATTAGGGACAAGCTGAGCCCTTTCTCCCTGGCGCGATCAAGATCGAGGGCGCTCCGGCGTACCGGGTTAGACAACTGCTGGATTCCCGGAGACGAAGGGAATATCTCCAATATCTGGTGAACAGTTGATCACTGACTTTCACAGGAACCACCCAGAGCGGCCCGCTCCATGTCCGCGGGGTTGGCCCCCGAGGAGGCAGAGTGGGTCCGGTGCTGTCAGGCCAGGGGATCACCTCCCTTTGCCCCCGAGGGTTGTCGCTGGGTGTCCTCGGCCCTCTCCGGTGGCCGGTCCTGGGGAGGGGGGTACTGTTACACCGGTGCTGTCTCGGTCACGTAGACCATCACCCAAGTACTAGGGGTGACTTAACTCTGGATAGGGTAAGTATGAATGTTACGTGTGCGGGAGTGGTGAAGAGGGATCTGGCAACCCGAGGCTGTCAGAGCCCTCATCACAAGTCCACCTGTCTGGTATTACAGCTGTCGGAAATGTAAGCGTCTGTGTCGTGTGATTGGTTGTGTGAGTGAGGTTGAGCACTTAAATTCCCAGCTGATCCTGGTAGACGTTGTGTGGACACCAAGATCCTGAGTTGTGATCAGACTGGGAAGAAAGTCAAGCTGACGGCGTGTGACAAAAGACGGCGGTACACTCGAGTCAAGGAAGCCAGGGCGAAGCTGTTTCATCTCGCTGTTGAGTCGGTGAGAGTTTCGGGCCCTAAGTTCATGGACTAATAGAGATTATTAGTCCATGTTTTGCAGACAGAAGGCGAGTAAACCCCAGAGAAGAGAGGTTCTCCAAGTTCAAGTGAGAAAACGTATCAGTGCCGTGGTCACATGCTTGCAGCCCTGCAGTGGATTCGTAGTGGTGTCCAAGAGAGCTTCAGTAGTGCTAAGTTCAGTTGCTGGTTGAAAAGCTTGGTTCGTTTTTGTTTATTGCCCTTGAAGAAAAAACATTAAAACTCTGTGGATTCTATTTGATCTCTTGTCTGTGCATCCTTACCCACCCCGGTCTAACACTCTAACAATACATTGCTGTACAAATTAAAGAAAAATCTCACATTGGGTTTTGGACCAAAATTGTAAAAATATAGCCTCACTTTCATGAGCATTTTTGGACCATCCTCAGAATTCCTTGATTTCCCAACCAATACGTGTGAATCACAAAGAAAATGTGTCCACAAAAGTTTTTTTCCTTAGAATATTGCACATTTTTGTAAAATTTAATTTATTTTGTGATGAAATCACATGCATATTTCTCAGTAAATACACATTTTTTATTCTTAATGTTGCTACAAACCATCAAAACACTGCCCTAACAATACATTGCTGTACAAATTAAAGAAAAATCCCATATTGGGTTTTGGACCAAAACTGTAAAATTATGTAAGGTTATAGCCTTACTTTCATGAGCATTTTTGGACCATCCTCAGAATTCCTTAATTTCCCAACCAAGATGTGTGAATCACATAGAAAATGTGTCCACAAAAGTTTATCAATTTCATCCTAGACAAGAAAGGAGTGTAATGGGAGGTACTTGCAATGTATGTAGCAGGAAGGCTTGACAAAGTTAAAAATAAACCTAAACTTTCAGCAGCCATTGTGCAAGACTGCCACATCAATCCTCCTATTCACAATGCCCTCAGGAGTAATAAAAGCCATGTTTCATTGCTCATTTTCACTAACTAGCTAGCATTAATCCATTCAAAACTGTTGGATTAGACAAAGTACCTGGACTTGTGCTGCGCTGACCAGCTGACTGACATCGTAGTGGACATTTTCAACATCTCTCTCAAACAAGCTATTGTCCCTCAGTGCATCACCACTATCAGACCAAGAAGACAAAAATGTTACAGTCTCACAGCTCAATGACTACTGCCCAGTAGCACTTATTCCGATTGTTATGTATTAAACTCCTCACTTAACATTGGTTTTCTACTAAAACCTTTAAACTAACAGTTATTAAACCTCTGTTAAACAATGTACCTTGATCCATGCAAGCACTCAAATTATCAAACCTTCCATTTCTATCTAAGATTTTAGAGAAAATTCGTTGTAATCATGGGAACGGCCTTATCCTGGTTTAGATCATAACGGGGGATCCTCAGTACCCACCAAAGTAAAATATGGTGTCCCACAAGGTTCTGTTTTAGGACCTCCTTTATTTACTTTGTACATGCTGCCATTAGGGATGATTATCTGGAAACATGGGATTAGCTTCCACTGCTACACAGACGATACACGGCTTTATACAGTATCTCTGCCAATCCCAATGATATTTTTAAATTAAATAAGATTGGGGGCTGCATTATAGATGTGCGAGACTGGATGACACATAATATTCTCTTACTCAACACAGATAAAACTGGGGTCTTTTATCTATGGCCGAATACTGCTTTAAACTGTCAGGTCTAATGTTTGATCTTGCTGGTCCTTCAGCCTCTCCAACGTTAACTGTTTCTTTACAGTGACCTTTCTTTAGTGACCTTGAGAGTTGTGAAAGGCGCTTATGAATAAAATGTATTATTATCATATGTAGGTATGTATATGTATGTACATATGCACATGCATATTTAGCGATTTTGTGAAAAGTATTTTTATTCTTATTTAATACTTAGGATGTGTGCTAAGGGTGAGCAGTAAATAGGTAGTCTGCCCAAACAACTGAGAGGGAATGAGATAACCATTATTTGCGTTGTCTGTGTTTGGTGTGCAACATAGACTCGGCAATGAACATGACAATGACTTCCTGTTGTATTGGAACCTACATCTGTGCTTCCTCCTGCTGTTTGAAATGGGTATAGTGGCCAATCCTAGGCTGGCCTTGTACAGATTCCCTGATAAACCTTAACAAATCCCAGCAGGTAACATTTTACATTTTGCTTATTTGTTTTGGAAGTTTATAGATGGAACAAACTATCCTGGACTATAGACCTCAATAATAATGTTTTTTCACTTTAAATTTTTTATTAGGTTGTTTAAGACTATTGCACCATTTAAATAGTGTAAAACTAACATCTGTTCAGTGACATGGAACAGTTGTAAGGTCACCAAGCGATTTATATGAACTAGACATAAATTGCTACATGTTTGATTGCATACACATCAATTTTATGAAAAATATTTTTAAAATGAAGACACATGAGCATCCATTCTTGCACAACAAATAAAAATAAATTAATCAACCACAATTTGAATCATTTGCAGTGTTATGAAGTAGAGTTAATGCCACTACCTTATAATTGTTACATTTCAAAATTTTGTTTCAGTGGGTAAACATTTATTCTTGAAGAACCCGGCTGAAAGATTTGAAATGATAACACCATTCTGAAGGCCTTTCTGAACCACTTATAGAAGAAAGCATACACTATAGGGTTACAGGTTGAATTCAGATAACCAGTCCAAATAAACCTATCAAAAAACACAGGGGGAATTGAGTATTCAATGTAAGGATTGATGACATTGCAGATAAAAAATGGCATCCAAAGTGACAGGAACACTCCTAAAATCACAGCCAGGGTTATGGTGGCTTTTTTCTCCTCTTTGCTTAACACTGACTGTGTGCTGCTTTTACACTTAGAGTCCTGAATAGATTTTGCTTGCTTTTGTGCAACACGGAATATTTTCATGTATATAAAGAGCATCATGAGACCTGGAAGATAGAAGGAAAGAAAACAGGATGCAGTGCTGGAGGCTGCACTCTGAAACAACACACAGCCTCCTTCACACGCAATGTGCTCATAATAAAACTCTTCAATGCCCCGAATGTTGAGCTCCAGAAATATTACTCCAAACCCAATCATGCCTGAGACGCTCCAGCAGACAAAAATCATGATCATTGTGACAGAGTTGGTGATTTTACTGTGATACAGCAGTGGGTGACACACAGCATAGTATCTGTCAATGGATATGAAACACAGATTTATGATGGATGCAGTGCACAACATGATGGCAACACTGTTGTGTATTTTACAGAATAAAGTACCCAAATACCAGCAGCTCTCCACAGAGCGAATCATAGCAGGAGGCATTAGAAAACCCCCCAGCAGAAAATCAGTCACAGCCAGAGAGAGGATGAGGTGGTTAGTCGGTGTGTGCAGCTGCTTGAAATGAACAATTGTTATCATAACAAAGAGGTTGCCAGATACTGTTAAAACAACCACAAATGATAACAGGAAGTAAAGTGGTACTCTCATGTGCAGGGGATAGACAAACTTCGGACAAGATCTGTTTACAAATTCATAGCAAAGAGGAGTGATACCCACTGTCGGAGCTTGGTTTGAGTTCATTCTGAAGTCCAGACTGTGTTTTTTCCTGAAATACAGCCATATTCAACACGAGTAAATACAATATGTGTACAGCAGGACAGAAATTACACACTTACACATTTAGAACTGAGGTGGTGCACAATGTGTAATGGAATAAATTCCCAATACATCAGCAAGTCTTTAGAGAGTGCAGCAGAAACGAAAAGATAATGAGTTTAATGAGTTCTCTGTCAGATCTTACCTGTGTTTCCACAATGAACACAGCCACAATCCACACCATGGTCTGGATTTATAAGGCACTGCCATTTCAGTCACATGACCACTTTACAATGACTCTTGACTGGCAAACATTACACCATGTTCTAACTCTGTATACTCATACTCAGTTTATGTATTATTATTTTAGTTTAATTGACACCATAGCTGGAATGTAAATGTGTACAAAATGTAAGTTTAATGCTTAATCTTTTTAATGGGTCAATTTACTGATTACTGTCAGTTTGTTCTGTTTGCTCTGCTAAGTGTTCCTTTAAACCGGGATTAGGGTCAGCATTGTCCTTCCTGCACCTTGGTTGGTAGTGCAGACAACACTGAAAACGAGAGAGATCCGTGGAAGAGGTGGCCATGAATGTCCAAATGTGGTCCCTCAGCTCAGGTCATACTTGTTAAATACTAGACTGTTAGGTGGTTCATGACCTGATCTTGAGCCTGGGTTTCCATCAGTGCTGCTCCTAAAAGCACCCAGGAAGAACGATTGTTTTCTAAAAGGCAAGATTGTTGACTGGAGAAAATTATACATCTTGCCAATCCTTAACTCATGGGCTGTAAAGAGAGTGAAATTAAAACAAAAGCAAACTAAAAGCAGTTTGGCTCTTCATGAATTTCGGCACCAGCCAAATCTGAGCTATTCTGGTCTTTAGTCCACAATATGAGCTCCCTTCAGGAACTGCCTCCCCAAGTGAATCACCAATAGACGTCAGAAAATGTATTCTTCTGTTTGTCTATCCCAGTGGAAAGGGTCATTGTTTGAGGTGAATTTATTTTATTAACCCTTATAGTCACGTGTGAACACACCACAGCACAATGTGAAATTCTTTCTCTGTATTTAACCCATTCACCAAGTGAAGCAGAGGGCTTCCGCCAACGAGGGGCACCCGGGGAGCAGTGTGTGGGATGGTACCTTGCTCAAAGGTACCTCAGTGGTGACACAACATTTGGGATTCAAACCCACAACCTTCGGATTGCAGGGCTAGCCACTAGGCTAACTTCAATAGCAAGTGAAAATCACTGGGGGTTCGGGGGCCACAGAATATCATGCTGCCCAGGCTGTCGTTCCCAGGCTGTCAGGGAGCGAAACATTTTGTGCTGTTCACACTGTGTGCTGTGCTGTGTTCACGTATGACAAAATGGTCACTTTCTTGTTCTCTCAGAGCTTCAAGCACCACTTGTCTTGAACCTCCATTGCTTAAAAGAAGAGGAAGACATCCATCAAGACTCTTTTCAGTCTTGGTACCCCAGTGGTGGAACAAGTCCAACCGCTTCAAGCATCTTCTGAAGATCCACCTCTTCAAGGAGCAACTTGGTAACTAACCAGTCCTCTCGCTTACCTTTCATACATCTTTTCCTTTGCAAAAAATACCCTTGAGCACTTACCCTCTTAATTGTTTTTCCTTACTTGTGCATTAACCTCTGAACTAACCTCTGGGTGTGGGAGGCACATTGTGCACCACTGCCTAGTATGCTGCTAACTAACATACAGTCACTGGTGAACAAGCTGGATGAACTAAGAGTTACTTTCCAATGAGACATGAGGGATTGTAACATTCTGTGCTACAGTGAGACATGGCTGACCACCACTGTTGGCGTACTTTTGTTGAACTCATTCTCAGTGTTCCGCATGAACAGAATGGCAGAGTCAAACAAAACCAAAGATGATGGTCTGAGTGCGTTTCAGATCAAAGGTCCAGGCACAGTTCTCATTGTAGGAGGAGACTTTTACCTCAGACAAGTTATGCCAAACTAGTAATGGATGTGGCAGTTGGCTTTTTTAGCATGCTAGTGAAGGAGATCGTCCCTAAGCTGAAGGTCAAGTCATTCCTGAATCCTGAACTGTGGGTGGACAGATCGATCCATGCTGCAGTGATCGCCAAGACCTCCACTTACAATGCTGGTCTTGCCACCAGCGACCTATGGCATTATGTGGCATCATATGGCATTCTGCATGCAGTGAGAGGTCCAAATGCTGGTGCCAGGGCTGCGTGGCATCTCACTTCCACTAGGGTGACACAGCATGTGGCACGGACTGCGCACCATCACAGACCGCAAAGCTAAGGACATCACAACAATGAACACCGACTCTGCAAAGCTGAATGAATTCTACGCCCATTTCAAGGTTAGCCATGTGGCTAGCATTAACTATAGCCTGACAACTAAGGATGGAGATGTCATCAGCAAGTATCAGTGATCAGCATCACAGAGCAAAATGTCCAAGCAGCCCTGAGAAGAGTGAGCACCAGGAAAGCAGTTGGTCCAGATAGTATCACTGGTCGTCTGCTGCATTGCTGTGCTGACCAAGCTGGCAAAGTCCATGGTCTCCATGTGCTTCAAAAGATCCACTATTGTCCCCTTGTCCAAGATGGCGCGCCAACGTCCAGACGCATTCCTGACTGCTCCGCACAGACTGTGCTCTTTTTGAGTTTCTTACTTATTTATTGTCTTATTTCATGTTCCAAAGTCAGCTGGTTTAATAGTTTATGATAGCAGAACGCTTCTCAACATTGGTAATAATTTTGCACATTTAATCTCGGACACTTTTAAACCCGACTCGTCGTGGCCGACTGAGATACTGCGCAGCTTGGACATATACAATGGACGCAACGCTCGCCCGAGGCCCAGAACAAAGAAACGCCGGGGGAAATGTGCTGGTGTCCGAAACAAGCTGAGACAGCAAGCACACTGTGCACCACTGCCCAGTATCCTGCTGGCTAATGTACAGTCACTGGAGAACAAGTTGGACCTATTGGCCAGAGTTATGTTCCAACGAGACATGAGGGATTGTAACATTCTGTGTTTCGCTCAGACATGATTGACACCCACTGTGCCGGACCGCGACGTAACTCCATCGGACTCATTCTCAGTGTTCCGCACGGACAGAACGGCAGCGACAAAAAAAAAACAAAGGTGGAGGAGTGTGTCTCATGGTTAACAGAAGGTGGTGCGATGTCAGGAGCATTTCTACTCTCTTCAGTGTATATTTGGAATACGTAAGCATTAACCCATTTAATCCCAAATTTTCCCCTGCAAATTAAGTGCATGCATTTTACTCCTTAGACATCCCTAACATGCAATATGTTTGAATTTTTCAATTTCTTGGTGGTTATGA
>JBBPDC010163779.1:0-18180 GCA_037974485.1 Hemigrammopetersius urotaenia | reverse complement strand
CACACACACACACACACACACACACACACACACACACACACACACACACACACACACACACACAAAACACACACACAAAACACAACATCAGCCAAGAGTTTTATGCATCTGGGGCTGTTTATACAGTCCAAAAACAAACACACGACTTGTTCTTTCACCACCACAATGGAGCTATTATGCATTCTGCGAGAAAACAATGAGCCAAAAGCAAGGCCATCACTGCAGAATAGTGCAGTGTCTGAAAAAAACCCCAAACTGCAGCGTTCCAGGCCAAATACCGAACATTCATGGGGCGAACATCATTAGAGAACTCAATATGGGCCAATTTTGAGAATGTTTAAAAGTTAAAGGCTGTAATAATGAATACTGTAAACGGTTTTTGTCCTATTAGCATGACAATCGGTTGGATTTTCAAGTCAAGTGCATCATAAAGACATGCTTATAGTTTCTATTGCACTCAAAGTTTGAGGTCAACAAGCTATAAAAATCAGTACAAAATAGTGCAAAATAACTTGCTGAATTAAATCAAAAGCTTTTTCAAATGATTTTTATTCACACAGAAACTGCAAAACTGAACAACAACAATAATAATAATATACCATCAAAATTGCTACCTGGAGAATAAAGCAAAAGGTCACATTTCTCATCCCCTTGCTGTGGTGCCAGCGTTCATTAGTGCACCTTTGGGCCAAAAAGAGTTTCAATTTACTCTTTAAACAACGGTGTGGAAAACAAAACTCTCAAACCATCATTTGGGCAAAGCTGGCCCTTTGTAAGAAGGATGAACATGAAGCTGAGTGTTTAAGCTAAATATACTGAAGGGATTAGCACATTAGCACTAAAGTGCTAAGAAAACCGTTGCAATTTTTCTTACATTTTGTAATTACTTGAAAGATTTCAAAAGTTCCCAAACCTGTGACGGTCTGTGTATTATCAACTAAACACATTTAGCTTTTTTTGAATTCAGTATTTCTCACAAATGCCAGTAAATCTATGCTTGTACAGAGTGAGTTGTTCTTAATAAACAAGAACCAAAATAATGTTCAACCACAAACAGCTTTAATTACTGTTTGTGGTTACTCTTTAATTACAGATTTTAAGGCATGACTATTGATTGATCTATCGTCATGACTGAGTAGTTTCCATCTTATTTAAGTATTTAAATCATAATGATGCATGAGTGCTTTCCCTTTAGTCAAACATAAATACTCGTCAATCATGAAAGCTTGCTTTTTCTTTTGCCAGAAATGTATCCTGCTCTGGATGACTTTCAAAAAGCGCCCATTTGCGAGCAGAGTGCTGCTCACTTAGACGAATGGAGTAGCTGAGAAAAAAGTGCATTCACTCCTTTGAGGCCTTGTCTTTATTTCCCTTCAAATGCAAACTTTAAATGCACTGTAAAGCGTCAACTGTGTCTTTTCATCAACCGTATGTAATGACTGTTATTACTCTTTATTTTTTACTTGCATTTTTATTTTTTTGGGGAAAATCTGGGAGGTGTCCCTCTCACAGACTGACAGCGTATTGTAAATGTCATGATACATAATGTTACTTTTGATTTGTCCAAGTCATTCTCGAACGTTCAAAAGGATGCAGAGATTGCAAGCCTTAAACACCACAAAACAGGCTGCTATTCTGCAGGAACAGGACTTAATTCCTGTACATTATATGTTGATTCTGGCTACCTGAACAGCTGTGGAGCCTGTATGGGAGTGATGCTGCTAATAAAAGCTCTGCATGAAGCCGGTGATGGATGTAAGCGTGGTCATGGTGATTTGAAGCAGGTTCTACCTACACACCTCTGCATAGCAGCATGCAGTTATTTTTGATGGCTTGAAAATTATAATTAAATTACATATAATTCAGCAATGTCTCAATCCAAATGTCTTTACAGGTCAAATTTTCTCATTTCCACCCCTAACATGACTGATCATTTTGATTAGGAGTCTGTATTTACAGCAAATGCCATAATAAGGTTTAGAGACATACAGCGTTGGAGAACATTGCTTCAGAAAATAAGTGGCTCCATTACATTACAGCCATTAAATGAACTCATAATTTTATCTCCTGACAATGCATAACCAGGAGAAGAGGATCCATCAACTCTGGTTCTCTGCAGAGGGTTTCTTAATGTTACAGAGTTGTGCTCATCCAGCAGGAGTCTTTTCAAATGAGAAATTCTTAGAAGATCTTTGAAGGTGACAGTAGTGACGCACATCCCCAGGTTTTCTGGGCTAAACTTCGATTCTCGCCTCCTGCCGCTGGAATCAATTGAGTCAACTCTTTGACTCCACTTAAAATTAACCAGATAGTGACTATTGACAAATGGATGTAGTGGAAATCCCAGAGTAGATGGCCAAGATTTGAAGATGCCGGACCATTTTGGAGTCAGATGCCCATCAATAGCTTTTGACTTTTGTTCCCCGAACCTTCTCAAAAAATATCTCAAAACGTTTCTTGTCACATTACGAAACATCACAAAAACTCAAGCAATGCTTACATACTTCTTTATACACTTTAAAAGTGAAAAAAGCTTTGGTTTTCAGTGACATGGGTTCTATTTGCATCTTTTTTGCCTTCAACAACCATAGTATCATCAATAACAATCATAATATGTAAAAGGTAAACATACTGCATAAAGGTGGTCAGTGTTTACTCAAATGATTTATTTGAATTAGTTCAGAACATATAATTCACTCAAATATTTATAAGCAAGGAACCACTTAACCAAATTAAGGCCAGGGTGCCTATTCATTATAACCAAGATAAAGCTAAAAAAATAAAAGACATTAATAAACATAACTAAAACAACTATATTAGCTCATTCATATCTGAGCTTTGTTAGGCACTAGTACATCAGTGTGGCTTTTAAATAGTATTCATGCAGTCATACAGGTCTCTGAAACAACTTTCCCCCATGATCTCTCAGACCCATCAAGCAAAGCCATTTGCACCAAGGACAGAACAGACAGGAAACTGACACGAGTTCCTTTCGCAGTCAAGACTCCACTAAGGTCTGACATTAAGTGCTCCAGAGTGATCGTTCGGTCATGCCGCCCTCAAACTCCTGCCTCTCTTCTCCACCCTCATAACTTCACCTTCACCTTGACTGGATGCACCTAAAAAATGGGGCCTCTGTCTAGAAACATACCCCGCAGGCTGTGAATAATAATCCCGGTCTTTCAAATGGGGCCTAACAAGATGAATCTGGAGGCACGGAAAGCGCTTAGTGGATGGGTGAGGGGGGTCGCAAGGTAATCAGCGAGTACAGAGAATGAGAAAAGGTTGGTGAAGGGAAGGAGATGAAAAGGAGAGGGGGGAGAGAAGTATTAAATGCAGGGTAAGAGGTGTCTCTCTGGCATCTTGTTCTCAGGTTTTATTCTCTCCAGAGACCTGAATCCTTTAATGAGTGTAGTGACCTGTTTACAGGGCTGCAAGGTTGACAGCAAAGAAGGTTATGGCGCTATTTTAGGGGCTTTATTGAACCATCCACATTACATCTCATAAAGGCTATGACTGGTGTGTTATTCATAAGCTCTGAAGATACAAAATCCCTCTGAATTTGGAAACAGAGCCTTTGTGATTTGAATCAAAACTGTCAGCTCTATTTCTAGACGTCTCTTTCGGATTAACTGCACCAACCTGCCATAACAGGACAACTTTTCAGAAATAAGTATGCCATTATAGTGTAGAGGTCTGTCTGCATTAGAGCCTGGGCGTATTATCCATCTATATTAATGCCTGACTTAATCGAAAACTACATCACCACTGTTGTGACGTCCCTGGTCAGCGGCCACTAGAGGCCACCCTGCCCTGTCCTGTGTGGACCTTTATTTTGAAATTGTGTGAGTACACCACTCGGATGAGTGTTCACAGCTGGTTAAGTTTCCTCTGTGTTCTACTCCTGTGTCGGTCCACTCTTAGTTACCTATTATTTATGTCTATTTATGTCTATTATATATGTCTATATACAGTTTACACCTGTCTAGTCTCCTGCGTTTTGGTTTATGTTTTTGGCCCTTGTTCCTTCTTTGTGTTTTAATAAAAGTTCAGTAGAATGGAAATCTGCACTTGTGCCTCCCTCTCTCCCTGGAGCCATGCTTACATGACAAACATAGACTGTACAGAGCTAAAGATCAATTTCAATTCAAATTCTCATCCATTTAATTAAATTCCATAAAATTTATTTACATTTAGTTCCATTCAATTAATTTCCTTTCGATTCAAACTGTGAGCTGAGTTGTCACAAAGTCACTCCACAGGGATTGGATTGGACTGTAAGTTAAATTTGAAAACGTTACCATCTTCAGAAATTACCCTTTTCATATCACTTCCAAAAAACATTGGTTTAACAGCAGGATTTTTGTCAACAGCAGTAAATCCACAAAAACCTTATTACCAGACAATATGTGTATGAGTCAGGCCCCAGTCCCTATTCACATCCCCAAACCACCTTACACACCAGCCCAGAGCTGACAGACAGCATAGTGGTGGAATAAAGAGATGAGACATTGCTGCTGAGAGCAGGAGATATGCAGCTGCGAGTTTTGTGCCATCCCACTTGGCCAAAGCCAATCAGCTTCCAGTCTCTTCCGCTCCGGTTAGAGTCCGCTACTATTTCCAGACCTCAGTGTGGAAGTTATGACTGCAGAAACTACGTAGTCAGACAGACACTGTTTGAAAGTCATGATAAAAACAAATGCAGTCGCATGGGGAATGGTGCCAGAGAACCCTGGGGAGGAAAAAGTCTTATAAATTCCAAATAGATTCTTTTTAGTCCCACCACAAAGATAAGCTTACATAGAATAGATGCACTAAGGTGAGGTTTTCATTTGAACTGGTCCACATATTTTATTTCCATTTGAAGCATCATTACATAATCAATTGCTGAAACTGTGAGGGGTCCCTAATTGCCCCTATGAAGAAAGCACAACAAAATAAGGAGGAGGCAGGTTGTCCACTAGTACCTTATTATGATTCGTGTATTTGGCTACACTGTATTTGCAACACAAAGAACTTACTTATGTAAGTGTAATAAGAGAAAGATAAAGGGAATAAATTCCCTAATTTCCACAAAAAGGAAAAAAAACAAGAAATGTTGTGGTGGCTGCGTCCAGTCAGCAGAGTGACCAGGGACTGGGACTGCCACTAGCTCTCGGGTCACAGTCCTGGTAATCAGCAAAGGGCCAGCCTGCCAGTGTACTGCTTGCATCAGTGACCAGGAATGTGAGTCCCATGCACGGTTCCAATCCAAGGTTTACAAATATGTCTGAATTCCACACATTTTTACAGTGGCTATGCATCTACTAATAATAACAATACATTTTATTTATTTGAAGGTGCCTTTCTGGCACACAAGGACACCGTACAATAACCTAGATTGCAAGGTTTGAGCGGCAGCAGGATGTTACCACCTGGTCATAACTGTCTATTTGCTTTGCTAATGACTCACTTAAAATTCAGACATTCACATCCTTCCTTAAAGTGGAATATTTTTAGATGGCGCTCCCACCCGGCATTTGAGGCTATGGCTACTGCTCTACTGGATAAACAATGCACACATTCTAGACTCCTCAAACAATGAGGTAACATTTGTATATGTCAGGCACCTTCTGGATTTAGTTTCAAATTATGGTGGATACTGTTCACCATTTACATAATAAACTAAAAATAACATTTAGCACAATTGATTTACATAAAACAATGAAAAATCACAACATTCTATTCTCTACAATACCCATAAAGGCCTTTAATAAAAGGGTGCAGTTAAAGGACCTCAGTAAAAGCTCCTTTTAGAGTGGGCATTCTGTGTTTGTCCCTCATAGCCTACTTTCCTGCTATATTCCCATTTTAACATTTTTCTGATTATTCACCTTTATACTGTTATGAAACATTTCTATCCCGGTGGTAGGGGTGTCTTCCAAGATGACAATGCCCCCATCCATTAAGAGTGAGGGTTAACGGAATGGTTTGACTTGTATAGAAATGATGTAAATCAAAGGTAATACCACCATTATCATAACACCAAAAGCTTTTCAGAGAATGGTCTTCTATCCCCCAAAACAATACTAGAAACCTTGCGTTGGATTTTCCTTTCGTTTTTGACATTTTCGTTTACGGTTACGGCCTTTAGCAGATGCTCTTATCCAGAGCGACATACATCAGTGCTTATGTAGTCTATATCTGTTCTTCAAACCTGTAAAGCTAAACTAAAAACAATACCTGCTTTTTACCAAGTTACCGCCAGTTAAGTTACCCATCTTAACAAACCCTGTCAAAAGAAATAGGTCAGAAGTTAATACCCAAGTAAGGAAAAACATCTGTAACATTTAGCATTTAGTTCCTGCTCCCCCACGCCCACCAGTGCTAGATCCATTACAAATGAAGCACTGCCACAAGCAGCACTGCAGATAATAACTTTCAGGACATGGAGAGACAGGCAATGAAATCTCAACATCGAAAGACCACCACACTCAGACAAGACAAAAGTACAAAAGGACAGAATGAATAAAAAGTGAAGCAAAAGAAGCAACAGTGGAAGAGGAAGAATAGGAAAGGAAAAAGGAATTGATTCATACATTGGAGTAGAAAGACATAAGCTACACACCAGTGAATTGTTCCCAAATGCTGCATACAAACCATTCAGAGCCCAGATTCAGATCAACAATTCCTCACCTTGGTCTGGCTGCTCATACTTTGAATTCATCATCAATTAATGTTAGGAACCTAAGTCCCTGACACATGCCAATTAGGTTCAAAAACAATAAAAAAACACTGGCAGGCCCAGAATAACTGTACTGCTTCAGTTTTGGGTCTGATGCTAAAAATGACTAAAAATGATGACCATCTCCCAAAAACTCTGAAGAGCCAATTTAATCTGCCTCCATGATCCACAGTAAACTAAGGGAGTTGTGAATGAATGATTTAACAGTTTAGTGCAAAAAACAAGAAATCTAAAATCAAGAAAATGACATTTAAAATGGCGCACACCTCTCTATGAGAACATTCGCTCTCAAATACGTGGGTTTTTAAATCTAAAGGTCAACTGGTGGTGATTGGATTAGAGCTCCCTACAATCAAAATAAGTTAAACACAATTTCAAAAAATCTAATCAAACCTAAGAGCGAAAAATAGCACTGGACCTAAAACTAAGTGTACAATGTAAGAGTAAAATTGTTTAATTATTTCTCAGTCATAAATAATGGACACTATCTAAGAAATTCTGTCAAGTGAGGATTTAAATCTTTTACTTCTACTGATCTGATGAAATGTAATCATTGTTTGAAAATCTAATATTAATTTTTTTTGACACTGAAACTTCATAAAAAGGTCACGTGTGCAGACTTGAACTTTATATAGAATGTACAGCAAATGTGAGTGTAATCGAAGTATGCAACTAAATAATAAACGGCTTCATAAGAAGAACATTGCAGTGTATATATACTGCTCAAAAAATAAAGGGAACACTTAAACAACACGATGTAACTTCAAGTCAATAACACGTCTGTGAAATCAAACTGTCTACTTAGGAGGCAACACTGATTTACAGTCTACACTCTCTCAGTGACAGTCAGTCCTGCCTCCTAAGTAGACAGTTTGATTTCACAGACGTGTGATTGACTTGAAGTTACATCGTGTTGTTTAAGTGTTCCCTTTATTTTTTTGAGCCGTATATATAGTATATAAATATATTTGCTCGAGAAACATAAAGGGAAGGGTTTCATCAGAAATCATTCATGAATTCATCAGAAGTGAGTCTGCACTGTGGCTGCTCTCTCTCTGGTAGTGAATCATGGCTGGCTTTATTGTTGCAGTGGTGAACTGTGGAGACGCTTCCTCACTGTAAAATCCCAGCAGCAGCTGTAACACCCAGCCCTGCCTTGCCCTCTTTTTGTCTGTTCTCCCTTGTTTTCATTCCTCCTCATGCCTCTGGCCATGTGCTTCTGTTCTGCTTCCCGTGGTCTGTCTTTGCTCTGGCCTTATGTCATGCCAGTCACCTGTATCTGTATGTCTGTGATCTAAAGTGTTCCTCTGTATTTATATCACAGGTCTGTGTCTGGCCCTTTGCTGACCCTTGTTTGCTCATGCGTGGCTCTGTTTCCAATTGTTTATTGTGTGCTTTTAGTGCTGTAATCTACTTACAAACACAAATGAGAATTAAAACACTTCATAAAACTTATTTTTGCCTGAGAATTTTAATTTTGTCCTAAAATGAGTTTCATTTATTCAGGTTCCAAAATCAATGAAGTTGAATCACTGCCCTCAAAATGATGCATTTGTGCACCCTTGAAGGCAGTTAAACTGGGTCAGTTCTGATCACTTTAGCTGAACCTGTGAAACAGCAGGGACACAGTGGCTCCCAGGGGTCTCGGTGGGCCCTCCACACCACCAGAGCAAATGCTTTCTCCTGATCAGGCTGGCTGGACAAGACGAAGGCCTGTATCCATGCTAGATTTCCCACAGTGCTTTTGAAATCCCAAACACTGGCTTTAATCCACTCTGTCACTGCCCTGTTCCCTTTGCTTAATTCAATCAAATGGAGCCGGCAAGCCTCTGGGGCTTTCCATTATTTTTATCAAGGCTCCTCTTCGTCCTCGCTGGGAGTTAAATAAGTCTTTCTTTCAAATAACTCACTCCGTGTTCCTCCTTCTACATAACCAGCATTGAGATTTTGGTGCAAAATACAAAAGCACAGTCTGGTATTTCCTTAGCAAAATCTAAGGAACTGGATTACTATATTGAAGCCAATGCAAGTCCAAAGATACACACTGCTATCGCCACTAGCAGTGTATAATAACGTACTCTTAAATAAAGCTGCCAAAAATGGAATGCTGCCATACAGCCTTTCCTCTTCAAAATGGTTACATTTACTGTTAAAATGTTCTTCTCTTAGGATTCCACTGTTGTTACAAGTCAAATAATGGCTTGCAACTGCAGCCAAATGTTTTCTGACCAGGCAAATGTATGTTCTGTTTTCTGACTGTTTATTGTGCAGCGTCCTTGAGCTCTGGAAAGGCTCTATATAAAATGAACTTATTATTATTAATAAATATTATTATTAATATATAACTGTTTTTATCTTATATAGACCAATTTCCATAAGATGCTTTCAATGTATGGTTCTTTTTAGTGAAACCACAAGTGGTTCAGCTACACATTATTCAAAATTAAATATTACACAATGTCTTCAAGTCATGATGCCACAGAAAACTAGTTTTGCTTCCCTAAATGACATTTCATTGGATATTTCTAAAAATAACCAAACCCTTCAAATGTTTTTCACACTCATATATCTCAAACGGCTGCAGCGCGTGCTTTTTTTTTAGAAATGAAAGTGTTTTTCTTTTGCAACAAGAAACCCTTCACGGAACTTTATTATTAAGTGTATGGAATCACCCATCCCCCTTCTGGAGATCTACATTCCTATTTGGTTTAGATCTGACCTCCATCTTACAAACTGACTCCCTTTCCCAGTGTGACTGAGCAAATCAAGAACATCTGAAGAAGTGAATTAACTGGAGACCGTAAAACTGGGCAAAGCAGGAAAGCTGATTTCCAAGATACATTGTTATATGGCAACACTCCAAAGACCATTTAGAGCTCTTTTGTTTTTAACAGCCGTAGGTATAAATGAGTCTGAACTACAAAGGAAAAGAATCATACTTTGAACCATTAACTAAATGAAGGTCCCACCATGATCTGAATACAGGTCTTTTACAAGAAGTAATGCAAATAGCTGCTGTTCAGCCTCTGATACTCTTCTGTTATTCTCCCCTACATCATCAAAAACCAATATCGATCAATAACCTGAAGGTGCATTCACTGCAATTTGCTTTTTTTTGCTCCATTACATTAAGAAATTCAACCCAACATGTTACAAGTTACTGCAGCATTGATTACTGCAATATTGGCAGTAATGCATTACTTATAGCACTGCATCGAAGCGCAGCCCGACTAGTTACAGCAGGCACATATTCAGCACAAGGGTACTCCAATAATTCCAGAAATGACCAATGAGCTATGATCACACTGACCAGTCACAGATGTCAGCAACCTGAAATATATTCTGTCATTTTGAGCAGGTCATACTGAATTCACACACCAGACTTGTGGAAATGCAATATGTAGCAATCCAACTGCAATATGACATTTTGTCCATGAATAGTGTAAGATCTCATGAGGAGCTCTGCACATTTCTGCAGTTTAAGCTGCAGTTTTGCTCTGTCATAACTAACAAATGTCTTGGATGTAATAACTTGAAGCTGAATTATTAATTTTCTCTCTGTTTCATTGAAATTCATGCTGGAAGTATTGCAGCTTAAGAACCAGGGCGGCAGCTTATAAGAATGTTTTAATGTGATGCGGAGTGGATGTAACAGTGAAGCGGTTGAGGCAGGGGAACGTGCGGCTGGTGGTAAAATGAACTTAACATGATGAATCCGAAGGGAGAACTCATTGACTCCAGAGGATGCTATGAAAGATATGAAAATGAGATGATGGAAATAAGGAGAAAAACCTTACCGAATTAGAGCTACTTAAAATTTTAAAAGAGCATAAATGGGACACGGAATACAAAAGCAGGGGAGTTCAGTAAACCAACGAAATGTCACTGCCGAAACCAGGCCGGGTGAGGTCACTGAAAGGTCCTCAGTGGAGCTAATAGAGAATGATGTCTCTACGGCGGGAGTGCTTTATATCAATAGAAGTTGTCAGATTCCACTACAGTGCTATCACTGGTCTTCATCAGGACATTTTCATCAGGTCAGAAGAAATAATCCCTTGCATACCCTCACAGAGGACTCATGATATATTGCCTGTTAAGCATTTTAGTGATACTGGACACTGATTTCACAGAACGCTATAATTCTAACCACACAATGCAAATTGCCTCCTGGTTTTATATAGTGTGCTATATATGTAGGGATGGGTACTGAGAACTGATAGAACTGGTCAATACTGAAATACAGATAAGCTCCTGGACAAACTGAAATCTGTATTCATGCAGAGTTAAAGCATTCTAACAGGGCAGTTTCAAATGGTGGGTGCTATATTGGGTCAGTGGAGGGACGGGAGGGGCGCTCTGCACATCACTACCACACATTTGTTGGCCAGACATTTGTGGCGCTTGCTCCTCCCTCCTTTATGCAGTGCTTGTATAGTTTATTATTTCACCAAACGAGTCACAATAAAATAATTTTTGAATGTTTTCACAAATTTTCATGTGATGTCTTTATTTTTTACCACCAAACTAAAGGGAGCATTATCAAATAGAGTTTCAACAAATACTGGTATTGATAAACAGTACCAGAATCGATAGCTGTAGTAGTAAAATCCCAACCGTCCCTAGTGCTATAAGGATCCTAACCAAAGTCTGTTTATTTTAGATTCAATAATTCAGGCCAATCTTTCATCTTGTGAAACTTGGTTAGCCATGTATTGTAATATACTGCAAGCCTCATTTACAGTTGCAATATGTACTACTATTATTGCAATGCTAGTGATTTTGTCCACATCCTGCAGCTCTAGTGTGCAGGTTTCATAAAGCTGTAAATAAAAGGACACACAAACCGTACAGGCTTAGCAAAGTTTTAAGCTCATTGTGCAGCTTCTGCTTTGTCTCAGAGTTGATAATTCTTTTAAACACTTTTATCCTGTGGACACAAAAAGATCCACAGCTGCTTGTGTGGTGCACTGCATAAATGCAGCGTCTAAAAACAAAACAAAACACAGGTGTTGGCACCCATGGGCCATGCACAGCCTGCTGTGTGAGTGATGAATTGCTTACATAAACCTGAGCTGAATGGGGCGTTCTTTTACGCACAACTGTCCCACAGCCTTGAGCTAGGGGACGCGCTCCCTTTGCCAACCGCCTGTCTGTGATTTTTTTCAGAACGCTCCAGAGTGTGTGTAATTTCTGACAGATTAGGTCCTTTGCATGCAGCTGCAGATGACAAGGTGCCACACTATTCTTCTGCACTGTGACAAATGGCATATGATAAACCGCCCCGCAATGAATATAAAACGGTATAATGACGCTTTTTCGCATTCTCTTCATCCGGTTCGGTTCCTCCTCCCTGCCAAACCTCGCCTCTGTAAAACTCCCGGCCCCTGTGCTTAATGACATTACCCTTGAGCCCCCCGCTCCACTAATGCTTTCTGACACGATGGGGTGCGACGCGCCCTCGACGAGCTGTCACTCATGCCCAGGAATGACATCAGTCTGGCCCTCTCCTCTAGTAGCCTGACACAAATTAGCCCTGACACTACAGCAGCATATCACCCCACCAAAAGCCCCTGCCTCATACGGACCCCAGAAGTGCATCATACGGAACTTACGGAAAGGTCACACTAAAGGTCATCCTGAATGCTAATATTATAGACTGGCAAACGTTTGGCAGTGTTTCCTTTGGCTCAAGAGGTGTGGTGTCGCAGTGGGCAAGCAATTTAATTTTGGCGAAGAGTGGAGGCGATTTCAGTTTGTTGAACTGGGGTTGGCTTGCAATTTTGGTTTGTCAGACAGGGGGATTGGGAGGATTGGTTTTGGGGGATAGGGTTTGTCGAATGGTGGGGGGGTTCCCTTTTTGAGTTTGTCGAATGGAGGCACTGGCGAGGTTTTGTCCATGTGGGGGTTCCATTTTATGAGTGCTTTTGTTTTATCAAGATAGGAGAGTTGCTCTGTCAACCATTGTGGCCATTTTCATTTTGAGAGCTGGATGTGGGATTTGGGTGGGGTTTGTTCGGTTGGTGTATTTCTTATATTGATGTGGAGGCAAAGATTTTAGCAGTGTTTAAGAATTTTCTGCAGTACAATGAATGAGCCGGTCTCTCACTCACTACTATTTCCAACACGTCAACTTCAAGAACTGACAGTTCACTTGCTGACTAAAACATCCCACTGTAACGAGGTAATATACATTGTTCAGTTACTTCATTGCTTTCCATTTAAGTGTACCGTCACACCCGTGTGATCTGTAACATTAACTTTTTCACACATTTTTAACTGTTGAAGTAACAATGCAAGTTAATGTTGATTCAGGATCACAGCTGATATGCATTCATCTTTACACTTAGAGATTTATATTAATACTATTTTTACATTAGACAGTTGGTCTATAACTACATTACACTGAACGTGGGCTGCTTCTGAACAGCTGACAGACTGATTGATGGATGGAGTGAGCACTGTGCCATACACTCAAGAGGACAACACAACGAACATCACTGAAGAAACGCTGCTTGACGAGAAGAAGTGTTGACTGGATATGCGTTTAAGCTTTGGTTACACACCTTTATAAACTTTATAGAGTATATATGTCCCTCCTTATTCGCTGATCATTACTATATCCACAGGAACCACAGTACAAAAAACCTAATCATGCTGTCAAATGAGTCACGAGTAAAAGTCATTTTGTTTACGGTGGTTATTTATTTTTATTTTATTTTTCAGTAGTTTCCACTGCATTTATATCACTGCTGTATTTTCCACATGGCCTGTCTGTGAAGGCTGGCAAGGTCATTATCCTTTATGTGTGATTGTTGATGTGTCTCGGAGTAGCAGACAGCCTGCAAGACATGATGAGCACCACAGTGTTCGATCATGTCATGACCTCATTTGTCTGAATGGTGTGTGCACCTACTGCGGAACCATAATGATTTATACGCCTCCAGCTTTTTAGCTGTATGTATTTGTTTTGTGCGTTCTCTCAGTCTTAGCGCAGGCTCTGTCAGTAGAAATGATTTGCTTATTTTGTGTAAACGGTATCTGACATTACAGTAAGAAAGAAAAATTATTCATTGCACTCCAGAAACCCACCGTGTTCTTACAGCTTGAAGGTTGACTTTGAGTGCAAGACTTTATTTTTCAGTAGTTTCCAATACATTCGTACCACAGCAGTATTTTCTACATGGCATGCCTGCGAAGACTGGTAAGGTCATCAACCTTTATGTATGATTGTTGATATGTCTCGGGGTAGTGACGGCCTGCAAGACGTGATGAGCAACGTGATGTTCGAACATGCCATGACCTCATTTGCCTGACTGGTGTGTACACCAATATGCTGTACCATGATGATTTATGCGGTTTCAGCCTTTTTTTTTTAGGCTGTATGTATTTGGTTCATTAGCCCCGAGGCTCTAGGACACTGTCTTATACTCTCACTCTGAAACCACTAGAATGTCTTATATAACGCTGAGTGAGCTGCCAAGAGCAATAAAGCTCAAAGTTTGATGGGGAGGAAGCTGAGCAGAGGAAGATCCAACCTACAGATGGGGTTTCTAAAGTGACTGGTCTAAATTTTGCTCTCTCTCTCACTCTCTCTCTCTCTCTCTCTCTCTCTCCCTCTCTCTTTCACACTCTGACTATCCCCTCACATAGTGTTATTTGACCTCATTATGAATATTACAAAGCTTTAGGGAGGTAATATTAAACATTCAAAGTGTATAATGATATACGACGTACAGTTAAAAGTCAGCTAGCATGAGCGTCACTAGTTATTATAACCTGATTGTGGTAGTGTGTGACTGCAATACATGTTTCCTCATTTTAATTCTTTCGAGCAGATGAAATGAAAGCACATCTGTTCAGGTTCTGCAATCACACACACACACACACACACACACACACACACACACACACACACACACACACATAAAACCTTCAGAATTCAGAAGAGTAGTATATTATTCAGGCAGTAATTGTTTTTACATTTTCAAACTTGGCATTAAGAGTTTTGACCTTCAGCTGCTGAGCATTCTACCTCAAAAGTCGGAGCGCAGCACTGGCTGTAATATGGCAATAAGTACCTATAACCAACACATTATTAATAAGAGCCACTCGTATTTCACCATCCTCATGGTGGTAAAAGAAGAGATTTTATTCTCAGGCGCAATAACTAGTAATTATCAGTAATTATTCTGCTCTTACAATGAGTCTTACAATAGGGTTCGTCAGTTAGCACTATTAAACTTCTCTTAAAAATAATTACAGTCTTAACCAAAGCAAACTAAATTTACCAAGTCTAATTAAATCTTAAATTATCCCAATGTATTCTCTCAGTCGTAGCTCGGGCTCTTTTGCGCAAACAATATAGAGCATAGGGAGTAAATTGATTTATTGTGCTTCAGAAGCCCACCCATGCTCTTACAGCTGGAATTCAAAAGGTTGACTTCAAGTGCACACTTAACAAATCTACTCTCACCATCAGAATGAGCGCTGAGTCAGGTTTTGAGAGCTGGAGTGATATCTGCCAGCATCTGCTTGAAATGTAGTATGTAGTGCCACAATCACACACAATTCCACTTGAGTGGGCCGCCAAATATGTGAGGCTAAGTCTAGTATTATGTCTTGAAAGTAAGAGTCTTTAAAACCACTTTACCATCCCCAGTGTCATTCCTTATTGGTCATTTTTCCACTCGTAGCTCATCGAAACGAGCGGGGTTAAATGGAAAGTGCAGTTTTGAATGTTTAAACACATTTATGTTTGTAAATGGCGGTGGAGATGTTTTATTATGCCTTGTATTTAGGAAAGTCATTATTTTGGGCACAATCCTTTGAAAAAAGGCTTAATTTTTTTGTCTATTCCTGATACTGAAACGAAGTCAGTAGTACAGACATCAATATAGGATGTACCGTAACTACGTAATTAACTGTATAACTATGTGAATACATTTTGTGCAAGAAAGAATCTGCAATCAGGAAAAAAGTCTATTAACCGTGATGGAATCAGAAGAGATTGTAACACTTTAGCTGAACATTTGCATAATGTGAGTTCAGTATCAAAGTGTGATTACTGTGGCGTAGTGAGGACTCTGCTGTCACGCCTGGTGCTCGGGGAGTGAGGCGAGGCACAAGAGTGCAGGTTCCGTTACATGGAATTTTATTACAAAAACACACAGACTCTACATAACCAAAACAAAAAGTCACAAGTGGCTAACAGAAGTATACCTAACAGCAGACACATAAGTAAGGGATCACGTGCAGGAAACATACGTAGGGTTGACCAACACTAGAAACACGACTTTGAACTTAAATACAAAACCCACTCAAACAAGAACCAATCATGATACACAATCACTTAAATGAAAACACAGGACACCTGACACTGAGACCCTAGACACAAACATACACATGATTCAAAATAAGAGTCCCAGAACTCAAAACCCCAACCCTCTGTGGACGTCACATCTGCCCTGAAATTCACACACTCAACCTCTAAGGAATAATGTGGCATACAACCTAAACCTACTTCTTAAGTCACACAGACTCTAAAACATATAAAAGTGTGTTTTAGTGCAACAGAGAAGCCACGTCACTTCCTCCTTGCCTCTATCACCCCCCACCTCAGCTTGCCGTAAAGCCAGGGGATTTGAGAGGTTCTTTGAGCTGCTGAGGCTGCGTCCCATAGGACACTCTTTCACCAGCTGAGCCGACACAGGCAGACAGGGAGCCAGCCCTCCGCTCCAGGAGCAGCTTTGCTTTGTAGAATTTGGATGTACTGCAGTGAGAGAGGCTGATCCAAAAGCAGCTCTCTGATGTATCCGTTCCCTGGATTCCAGCGGAAGAGCAAGGGAGAAAGCTGTCTTAACTGCAGGAAATTGTAGATGAAAACCTGAGACCTCGTAGATTACAGAGCAGCACGATAAACCTTGTTTAAAAATGAGGGCACACTGGATGTCTAGTCACTTAGAGGTGTGCTCATATCAAAAACGCCACTTTGATTTTTCCTCTGAAGTTCACATTTAGCAGTTTCACAGTTTTAGGCACCAACCTCACTTCTACTGTTAGAATTAAACAAGATATATATCCAAAATCCTTCAGTCACTTGTTGAATCTGACTATTTAAGGTGCACCAGTTACTGATACAGGTGTTTAGTCGTGCACATATAGGATCATTTGCACTGTGCTTCCTTTACTGATAAAGCTCCATTCAAAGTCTTTGGTTGAGTGGCGATTTTTCTGATTTAATCCTCCATCATCATCTCACAACTTATCCTCCAACATACCTGAGCTTAATAGAGCACCTCTGACTGAATGCAATCAAATTCTAAAATCAATGCTCCAACATGTTCTGTAGAGCCTCTCCAGAACACAGGAGGTCATTAATGCAGCAAACTCCATTGTACAACCCTTGATTTCAGGGGAATTACTGGCTGAGCAGATGTTTACCAGCGTTAGGACACACAGTATATATCGAAAAGGCAAAAAACAGTGTTTACATAGTACACAAGTAGAAACGCAGTAGAAAAAGTTCAAGATAAAGTTCCTTTGATATGTTAACTGTAAAACAGGTGCGCATGTTAACGCTCGGCTCAAAAAGCCCATTGTCCTCTAGCCTGGCACATGCAGCTTATCACACAAGCATTCCCCAGCGAACAGGAAGGAATCAGTCACCATGCGCTACCATTAGAAATGCACTGTTCGGGCCACCTGCTGCTGATAGAGAGGAGGTGGGAGCTGGGGGGCTCCTGGGAGTCGCCTACAGACTGCACCGTAATTCACTCCGATGGGCAACAATGCTGCAGGGACTCAAGAGAGTGCCAGGGCCGCTAAGCTCTTCCAGGAAAGGCTCCCTTTGTGACAAGCGGAAAGCCGGCTCAGTCTGTGTTGGACTTAATCGAGGTGCTCTTGCTGCAAAGCTCCTGCTCCCCATCCGTCCAAGCTTATTGATCTGTTAGCAGTCTCCTGTTTGTTCTGGTATTAGTGTAAATGTGCTCTTCCAAAGGTCTCAGCCGCGCTGACAGCACCCAAGAATAAACCGCATGCTGTTTCAATCAGGATGATGAGGTGTGGCAACAGTACCAAAGCTGATTGCTAATACACAAGTCAGGTGTTGTGTTACAGCATATTAATGCAGAAGGTGGCACAAACTGATGCATTTGCAATGAGCTGTCATATGCCATATTGATCTAATGTCTGCAAAGTAATCTCATGCCATTAGCCACAGATATTTCAGTTTTGTCAGGCTGGCAGATGTGTTTTCCTGCTTTAGTTGCAAAATAACTCATCAGTGTCAGAACAAATGCTTCAAATTAGCAACTTTACAGGAGAAGCAAAAGCCCTCTTAACTAATAACTAGGGCCGGGAAAGTTAACACGTTATTATCGTGTTAACGCATTATTTACTTAACGCCGACAATTATTTTATCGCGCGTTAACGCAGGTTTTTAAAATCCTTTTATTTTG
>JBBPDC010163761.1:0-18181 GCA_037974485.1 Hemigrammopetersius urotaenia | reverse complement strand
TGTGTGTGTGTGTGTGTGTGTGTGTGTGTGTGTGTGTGTGTGTGTGTGTGTGTGTGTGTGTGTGTGAGTGTGAGTTTGTGTGTGAGTTTGTGTGTGTACCTTCAGGTCTCTGTGGACGATGTTGTTCTGGTGAAGGTAAGTCACAGCCTCCAGAACCTGGCGAACCACATGACTGGCATCTCTCTCTGTGTACACACCCCTCTCCAGGATACGGTCAAACAGCTCTCCCCCAGAGACCCTGACACACACACACACACACACACACACACACACACACACACACACACACACACACAGCAACAAAAATACATCAACTGAAAAGTGCACAAACTGAATATCTATAATAAACACCTGTTAGAGAGACACTCACAGCTCCATGACGAGGTAGTAGTGAGTACGGGTTTCATAGAAGTCCTCCAGACCCACAACGTTCTTATGTTTAATCCTGAAGCACACACAACAGAGAGAACAGTGAGAGATTACAGAGGGAACAGAATGGATTTGACTGTCTGTATGAAGGGTGTGGTTGTAGGAGTGGATGGGAGTGTTGAAGGTATAGAAGTTCTCTGACCTCCTCAGGACTGTGATCTCATTCTCCAGGTTGCTGTGGTCCAGCTGCTTTTTCTTCACACACTTCAGGGCGTAGAAATTCCCTGTTTTCTTCTCCCTCACCAGGAACACCTCAGAGAAGGAGCCCCTACACACACACACACACACACACACACACACACACACACACCAACCACAGGAGTTCAGTAACATACACATAACAGGAGTTCAGTAACACACAGGATTCGTCTGTCAGAAGAAGTCTTTATTCCATGTGCATTTCATTTTCTTCATATCCACATTTAGGATGATTAATCCAATACTTGATTAATTGATTAGTTGATGAATTATTATAAGAATATTTGTTGTCTATCCAATATTCCATGCCTGTGTGTGCAGAACATGTTTCTGTATACAGTGTGGTTTTGTAAGTGATTCTGAATCACTAAAGGAATCAAACTGAATGGTGGTGTATTGTGAGATTCTGTGATGAAGTGAATGATTTCCTAAAGAATCAGAACTGAATCGCTCAATTAGTGTCAGGATCATCACCCCAAGCCCCCCTCCCCCAACCACACACACACACACATACACACATAGACTCATTTACGCAGTCAGACACCAAAACACCAGGTGCTGAGCCTACCTGATCTGTCTGATTCACACACACACACACACACACACACACACACACACACAGACAGACAGTGTACAGTGTGTTAAAGCTAGAGATGCCAACTTTAGTCACATGTTTGAGGCGAGTGTGTGATGATTTAGGCACCAGGCTAATTGGTGGGGTATACGATTACTTGTTGACCACACACACACACACACACACACACACACACACACACACACACATACACACACTCAAATCCTTTAATTGAGCAGTGCTAGGATGTTCCTGAGTGAGCAGGGTGACATCAGCGTGCTCTGACCCTCCACATTCATTCAGACAGATTTACAGCACACACACAAACACACACACACACACACACACACACACACACACACACACACACAGACAAACACACACTGGGATTCTAAAAAAATACATTAGAGCTCCAAAGTTCATTCAAATTGCTGCTGCCAGAGTTCTAACCAAAACCCAGAAAAGAGATCACCACCCCAGTTCAGTACAGAATTATTTCTCATCGTGTAATAGTCCTTCAGTGGTTTGGGCCCAAAATACATCTCTGATATGTTTTATGTTTATAATCTTAATAGGTATTTTAGATCTGCAGGTATCTTAAGTTGCTCAGCTAGTAGTGAAAAGAGCCGAAAAAAACCAGGATGATATGATGTCCAGTCAACTGGCCATCAGTATCAGCTGTAGTTTTTTAAATCTGCTAATAACCACACCACTCTCCTCCGCTCACTTTAAAATATCTGTACCTCTGGTGCAGTTTAAATCTTCTTTTATTGATATTCTATCCATTCTATGTTTCCCGATTTATTCATATTTTAATCATTACAACACATTGATTGAGCTTTGTGTATGAAAATAGGCTACATAAATAAACTTGACTTGACATTCATGCTGCTTATTATATCAGTCGGACTAATTTAACTCATGTGTGGTGAGTGGTATGCAACAGGACTGCAACAACTAATCAAGCAAAATGATAACATTTCAGAATTAAAACGTTGGCAGTGAGTTTCATTATTAATTTGTTGGGTCTAAAATGTTGCACGTCATGTTGCAGAGCTGCCTTTGTCACTTCAAAGTGAAACTAACTAGAAACATGGCAGAGAAAAACATCCACCCTAAATCATCTACAGTGATATAGCATCTCCGCTAAATGCACTTGGGAAAATATAACACAGGAATAAACCGGCAGTAACATTCAAGACACATTATCTTCTGTATATTTCCATGTTTACATTTGACAATTTGTTACTTTATCATTGTCTATTTAATTTTCTATATTATATTCCAAGCTATTACATGACTCTGGATGATTCAGATTCACTTTTCACTGCTTGTTGTCTGTATATAACCGTGCATGAGAAAAATCTTAAATCTTAAATCTTGAAAAGTGGCTGTAATAACAGAAGGATGAGAAATAAAGGCCTAGACAGAGGTAGAACTGCATGATATGGACAGAATATCAGTACTGAGAATTTAATGATACATATTACAATTGTGATATTAAAGGGCTCATACCATCACTTTTCGGGAGTTCGCAATAAGTATTGATTCAGACAGTACGTTTACTCCATTCATATAGCTCATATATTGAAAAAGTGGCAAAACCAGCCAATTGTGAATCATTTGTGATGTCACAAAACTAACACATTTACATCTATCTCTTTATTCTGGCAACAGATGATTAGCCCCCCATTCATGCTGAAGTTCTAAGGAGAGTTTCAGCCCCATGTTGCTGCAAAAAAGACAGCCAATCAGAAATTAGATCAATTACATAAACTAGTCTTAAAGGCACAGCAACAAAACAGTCATTTAAGAAAGGATCAGGATGAATTATGAAGTAGTTTTGGTCCTTAGACCCTCTCAAACGTGATGGAAAATGAAACAGGAGTAAAATGCAGAATATGCACTCAGCTGGTCAAAGATTAAAATAATTAGACTCTTGTTGGATTGGTCACCCTGTCAGAAACCCTGTGATTGGTTATGGGTAGGGAGTAAACACACCCTTTAAAACAACATTTACAGACTTTAATTATTACAGTCTTTTTAATTCCAGAAAATTGATGATTTGGGCCCTTTAATATCTTGAAAGGAATCACAATCACAGCATGTAGCTGGGCCCCAGTATCAGCAGAGGTTGTTCTGGAGGTTGAAGTGGCTTCATTGATAAAAATGGACCTTGGCCTCCTTCCCCTTAATCCAATTATTGGCCACAGCAGAGAAGATCCCAGCTTAACTTGAACTTGGGAGCAAGTAAAGTAGGTCTCCTCATAATCCACTCAGCAGATTCCAGAACAGCTTTCAGAACCCAGAAACACAGCAGAATCCCTTTTAGGGATTCATGAGTCAAAGACAAAACCTCCCAGAAACTCGGATCAATAAAATAATGCAGTGGCAGAACACCAAACTTCACACACAACATCTGCATCGTCAGAATAAGATTCTTCTCTGTCCAACCTGTTTCTCCTCAACATAACTGAGCTCAGTTTCACATCAAATCAGATTCTGACCATTTTGTCCCACTTCATAAATTTGGATCCAGAGAAAGAGCCTTCTTATAATCTCAGCCCGACCCTAATTTAAGTTCTTTTCTCTCATTGCTCTGATTTTTATTCATCAGATCTTCATATGAACCAGAACATCCAAAAGAAAACTTGGCTGTCTTCTAAATGAGTTGGTACAACTGAAATTTGCCTTATCAAATTCACGTGAGCTCCATAAGGTTAAAGAGAAGAAAACTAAGAAGCTGATTAGAACATCAATGCAAACTTTCTGTCTTAAGTTGATTTTTTCTTTTGCTACTTATTTCTCCTAAAGGGGGGTTTCAGATAGACTTCAGTTATCTTTAAATGGTTTATTTCTGATGTGAACAGGAGTGTGTTGTATAACTGTTTTATATAACACAGACTCCTGAGACCAGGCAGGTGAGTCCAGCTTGAGACTCTCCTGGATTAAGTTTTTAACCTTTCGTTCCGGACCGACTGAGACACACCTATAAACTGCAACCGCGGTCTGAACAACCTCGGATCTCCAGCAGGGGATCTTAACAATGCCATAAAGTTTATATTTATTTAACCCTTAGAGCACAAATTAACACGAAAAGGTAAATCAGAATCATATGGCAAAACAGCTGCTTATATGGAAGCTCACCTGGCTGAGCAATGTTTGGTGTTCCTGTCATGCAGAACAATTTATTGTAATTGTTAAAATATGTAATAACAATAATCACTACTGGGGATTTAAAAACTTCATCACATGCAAATTCCCATCAAGAACAGCCAAATTTATTTTGGCTCATGGAGGGAGGGGGTCCAGAGAGCGGCCAAGCCGTGGCGCACAGAGCAAAAGAGCAACAAACAGAAAGCATGTAGCAGATCAAACTATGGTTTTAGACTGTTTTACACTGTTTATATTTGTTGTAATCAGCCTGGTGTTTATCCTGTAAAAAGAACTTTGAGAAGCTCTGAAAAAAATGATACTTACGACCCCAGAACCTCCTTAAAGTCAAACACTTCCTTGATGTTGTTGGTTATTTTCTTCCAACTACACTTGATCTCTTTGCGACCCATCGTGGCTCAAAGTGACTCTGAGATGAAAGAAAATCACAAAGGAAAACAAAACATCACATTAAAGTTCAATGTGAATATGTCATGGCACTGAGATTTTACTGTGAGATTTTAGACTTTCTGGAATTAAAAAGGCTCAAAGTCTGTAAATATTGCTTCAACTGGTCTATTTACTCTCCCTGTCCATATAGTCCTTTTTAAGTATATCTCCTTATTCTGGCTGAAGCAGTTTGGCTCCACCCATTCATGCCCTGATTCTCCAACACCTTTAACGGTTGACATTTAAAAAATTAGACTTTTGTTACATGATTACATGAAGATCTTGATTCACCAGAACACCCAGTAACTCACCTGGAGCTGTGATTGGGCACCCTGTCAGAGACATTGGTTTGAGGCTCATTTACATATTGCAGCTTTCTGTCATTTCAGTATTTTAGAGATTGATGTCACAATTAGAATTAGCAGGTGTCTTATTGTGCAGCTATACTTTTTCTGGATCACATGAATTTGCTGCTGTGATTGGTCGACATGCTCATGGTTAAAAAAAAATCAACTGTGGTTGGTGGTTGGTTAGAGAGCTCATTTGCATACAGGAGCGGTCTGTGATTTTAATGCCACCATCAAACAGGTGTGTTATGTTATAAAATGCTAACCCAGCAGCAGATTATGAATATTGTTTGAAAAACCCTTGCAATGTCATTATCATAATGAATATTCATAAATTAGCATTACTGGTTTAAGGCAGAATGGAGAGACTGAAAAGAGTTTTAAAGTTTAAAACCACACACACACACACACACACACACACACACACACAGATTACACAGCTCACATCTGATCCTCCCATGTGTGGTTACTTAACACAACCCTGAACCCTGGAAATGACACTAATACAGATTATCACTATAAACAGATATTAAACCTGATTATAAATTATTACAGCCTAACATATCTGAACGTTGATATATACAGGGATGCTTTGTGGACCTCACTAACAATGTGAGACATTGTACCATGGGCACCGAAAGTATTTTTATATATAGGGGCTCTACATCTTGACTGTTGTCCGTAAGGGGAAAAGTGAACCAAACTAATTATTATTCTGTTATAATGGTTCCGATGCCCATGCATTATACACACACCTACAGTACTATGCGAAGTACTACCAACTTCATTTTTCCATATTTTGCTTCCAAACATCCTGACATTCTTGTATTTTACAATTCTCCAGGATTCCTCTCATTTTCAGTCCAGTCCCTGAACCTGACCAGTTTCAGAAGATTTTTTTTGTCTGTTAAGCCACAAAGTGATCTATGTATGACTCATTCAAGCAGAACAAAGCACATCTAACTTAAGGCCTGAATCAGTGAAGAAACAGCTACAGATTATTCTAGACGAACAGGTGGTGATCAGTATACTGAATGTGGTGAATGTTGAGTGGTTGGAACTCCTTTATCTAGACAACTTGACAACTGTCTGTCACAGTAAAACATTTGTTCCCATTTCTTTCATTTAATCTACTCAACATGTCAACGATAAGACCATTTGACTGGCCAAAAATAGTAATTTTGTAAGGGTAAGTAAGTTAATGAAAGCAAAATAGAAAGAAATTGGGCTTTAACACAGCATTGCGAGTAGGGTGGAGGTAGCTCAGTGGGTAGGATACTTGCTTCCAGACCAAGTGGTCATGGGCTCGAATCCTACCTTCAGCATACCACCATTGGGTCCCTGAGCAAGACCCTTAACCCTAAGTTGCTCCAGGGAGACTGTCCCTGTAGTTAGGGAATGGAAGTCGCTTTGGAGAAAAGCGTCTGCTAAATGCCGTAAATGTAAATTTACGCAGTGTTTTAGCTCTCACATTAATTCTACAAGGCAGTCGGTATAAACCTGTTAACTATATAAACAGTGCAAACCTCTAAACAGTATAAAACTATAAACAGTATAAACCTGTAAATAATTAGAAAAGTTTATTCTTATTTACCTGAAGCGGGACGGTCTCTCTGCTCTCAGTCTCAGGGACAAACTGCTGATCTCACCTGCACAGAAGTGCACCAGGGAGGTGGTGCTAATGCGGCTAAGCCACACCCTCCTGCATCACGATTGGTTAATAATAATGACGCTTACAAAGGACTGCAGTTTACAGAATGTATTAATAATAATAATCACAATAATCATAATAATAATCATAATAATCATAATAATAATGGCAAAAACAAAACAATAAAATAGAAAATATAAGAATAATTCTGTATTACTAGTGTATGTTTTATTTATATTCTGCACATTGCACATTCTGCACAATAGCAGCTTAAGGTGGTTCAAATAATTCTTCTGAAAGAAAATAAAAAGCTCAAGAGCTCCTAAAAGAGCAGAAGTGAATGAAAAGGTTTTATTAATGAATTATTTATGTAAACCTGTGGGGCCTGCAGGTGAATAAAGTGAATCTCCTCTCCGCTCTGCTGTAGCTTTGAGGAGCTTAACGAATTATCTAATTATGAACAGGTTTATCCCAATAATCTCATTTTATATAAATCAGGCAGCCCTGTGTTATTACCAGTGTTTCAGGATGAAGTGAATCAGACTGAACTGAACCCTGATCTCAGAGCTCTAAACTCCAGACGGCATGAGGTAATGATGATGTCACAACCATATGCCTGCAGACGGCTTTAGTCTGCACTCATCACACATACACACACACACACACACACACACACACACCTGAGTCAGCACTGTTCGATACTGTCTCTCCCCCATAGGATACAAATCATTATTACCTATAGATAATAAATGTATGTACTTTTTTATATGTATATACAGTTATGTGAAAAATAATTAAATATTATTAAATATTCAGTACAATGTTCCATGTTCTAATCATGCGTATCTGATGAGATACACTTGTGTGTGATCTGAGCCATTTTAAGTGGGAATAAATGTGTCCTCATTTATTCCTCACCACAAAATGCATTTGTGTAGAATTACATTTAACAGAAGATTTTGAAAAGTCTTTTTTCCAGTTTTAATTGTTTAGTTATATTACCTGGCACATTACCAGTATTGTTACAATTAAGAGTAAATATCCATATGGCCAGGAATGTTACAAAAACTCACAGGCATTCATAGGGTGGTCAAATTTTCTCAATGACTGTATATGTGTTATTATAATGTTCCATATTACATAGAAAGATACCTTTACATTTACGGGGCATTTTATTATACAAATGCACTTGAAGCAAAAGTCCGAACCCACATCCAGATGCAGTCTAAAAATGTGAGGGTGTGTGTGTGTGTGTGTGTGTGTGTGTGTGTGTGTGTGTGTGTGTGTGCATGTGTTTGTACGTGTGTGCAGTGACAAACGGGCTACAATATGTACCTGTACACCTGTATAATGCAGGTGTTTCTGTAGCGGTTAACACACGCGCGCGCACAGATTAGTCTTTATGTAAGCTCACACTGTGCGAGTTCAGGTTAAGTATAGCACTGCGTTTATATAACATCACATTCCTTTGTGTGTGTGCTTGTGTGTGTTGCTAGGGTGTTGTTAGATAAGCAGTTACTATTGTATTTTAGGTGTTTGTTAGGGTGTTTGTTATTGCTTTGCAAATTTTTTCATGTCCAAGGTGGTTCCTATGGTATACTATAGGGTTGCTAGGGTGTTCCTTTTATTGTATTCTAGGTGGCTGCTAGGGTGTTGCTTAGTTGTTGCTATGTAATCTCTTGTGGTTTTTAGGTTTGTGCTTGGTGGTACTATAGTGCTCCTGGTGGTTCATGTGTATTGCTAGCTGATTATTATATTGTTGATAAACTGTTGCTATATTATCTGAGGTGGTTTCCAGGGTGATGGTAGTGTACTTGTGTCCTGATGAAAGGCACACAAAGGTTTGGCCACAAATTTTCACGATTCATTTCTTTCACATTTTGCATGTATACAGTCTCTCTTCTATCAATAACTCCAGCAGTCTGAAGCTGGCATCAGAGATCACCTATCACTTTAATCTCACTTACAGTCCCTTCTGTTCTCTATCACCCCCCTGAGGACAGACTCACTGCTGCATCCCTGACTTTAGAAAGGATTTTTTTTTTACTTAAAAAAAAAAAAGATTCCACCTTTCTCCAAAATGTCTTTATTTTAAAAGTGTAAATTAATACACAGTGTTTCATTAAAAAAGTGCTTTTCTGAAGCTTTTTAGAAGAAACATTATACAACCATGAACTATATAAATGATCAAATAATTCCTGGAAATTGTCACTGCTGGAAGAACATCACACACACACACACACACACATTCATGTTCTGCTGCGTGAAGCTTTGAAATGCAGTAGCAGGTTGAGCAGCAGAAAGACGGTTCCACAGACCACCAACAGAACCATCAGGGTTCTCCTGCTGAGGAGCAGCCAGGACAGCAGGGTGTGTCGCAGCGTACGGAAGGAACTTAAAAAGGGAAAAAAAGGGGAAAAAAAGGGAAAGACACCTTCAGCTTCTTTTAAATAACAATAATAAGAATATCTTTATTTTCACTGTAGCAACTGTACAACAATTTATTTTTAGAATAAGACACAATATATAATCTGTCAGTTGCCATGGTGATATCAGTCTCTGCAATACTGATATGACAGAAGGCTGCAATATGCAAATGAGCCTCTTACCAATCACAGTATTTCTGACAGGGTGACCAATCACAGCTCCAGGTTAACTGTTAAAGATGTCGGTGAATCAGTTTATGAATGGGCTGGGCTAAACTGATGTAGCCAGATTTAAAGTGAAGTGAAGTGAAAGTGATCATTCGGTCATACGTGAACACACCACTGCACACAGATGTATGATGTAAATATGTTACATCATAAAAACTATGATTTGAAAAACTTTTTTGTAACTTATTCTCTAGTGTCACTCACGGCTCTGATGGGACATCGTCAATGGGGTCATGTGACAACTCGGCTGTACTGGACTCTTCACCCTCTGAACTCCGATCACACCTTAATAAAGCAAGAGGTCGACGAGCCCTCAGAGTGACCTGCAGGGGGCTAACACACACACATACATTAACATTGTGTGTGTGTGTGTATGTCCGTGAGGGTGTATGTGTGTATGTTACCGTGGGAAACTGTCAGACATTGTGTCCTCTTCTTGTCCATCAGTGGACTCTTCGTGGGTCGGCTGTTTGGGGGCGTCAACACTTCCACCTACAGGAAGAACAATAGTCCTACAGACAGATAGAGAGTATTAATAAGGGCATGTGTGTGTGTGTGTGTATGTGTGTGTGTGTGTGTGTGTGTGTGTGTGTGTGTGTGTGTGTGTGTGTGTTTACCTCCTGCCAGATCTCAGGTTCGACACCTCCTGGTTTTGACTGTCCGTTTCTTCTCCTGATCGACAGCTTTCCAGGAACTTCACCTCCAGATCAGTCAGCTACACATAAACACACACACACACACACACACACACACACATATACATACACACACACACACACACACACATATACACATACGCAGACACACACACACACACACACACACACACCAATACACACACACACACATACACACACACATACACACACACAATACCAATACACACACATACAAACACACACACACACACACACACACCCCAGTACCAATACACACATACATACACACACATACACACACACACAACCACACAGAGGGCAAAACTGTACACGTAACACCTATGTTTGTATGGATGTATTTGTGTGTCTGTGAGTGTGTGTGTTTGTACCTGAGCCTGTGTTGGAATTAGAGTCACGCTGACTCTGCGCCGAGTCACAAGCTGAAATGAAACAGACTGAGGGTTTAGAGGCACATTTACACAAATTACCACCACCTACACCCACCAGTTAATACCACCCACACCCACCAGTCAACACCACCTACACCAATCAACACCACCTAAATCCACCAATCCACACCACCTACATTGATCAACACAATCTACACCCACCAATTAAAACCTCCTACAACCCACCAATCAACATTACCTAAACACATCAATTAACACCACCCACATGCACGCACCCATCTACACCAACTACTCCGGCCAATTAACACCACATACACCAATCAACACCACCTACATCCACCAAATAACACCACCTACACCCACCAACCAACACCACATACACCAATCAACACCACCAACACCCCCCAACTAACACCATCTACACCCACCCCTCAACACCACCTACACCAATCAACAACACCCACATTCCACCAGTCAACACCACCTACACCCACCACTCAATATCGCCTAAACACACCAATTAACACCACCTACACCATTCAACACCACATGCACTCCACCAATTAAGACCACCTACACCCACCAATCAACACCACCTACACTCAACCAATTAACGCTCTACTGGTGTTTACCTGTTGGGATGTTTACCTGTCGGGAGTCTCCTCCCAGCTGCCTCACCTCACCATCCTCTGTGTGGAAGGAGCAGTGTGTTTTAGACAGTAACTTACACTGTAACACACTCTGTACTGCATATTAACACCCACAGCACAGTAGTTGTAGTGTAGTTGTAGTGGTGTGCCCCGTAGGGAGCAGCACTGACCAGTAGCATCGCTGAGCAGGCGGCTGCGTTGCAGGAGCTTCCTAGTGTTCAGGAGCTCTGTGTTCTCCAGACTGTGACGTTTCTTCAGGTGCTCAACATGGAGGACCATTAGCTCCACCGCATGATTCATACGAGCCTCCTGAACACACACACGTGACTAAATTGCGACTCACTAAATCAGAACTGTCCACAGTGGAGGTGAATGGAACCAGAGGTCTGCCTCTAAAAGCTCCTCACAGAAAGTAATTCCATCAAATGCTCAGGGTGGAGCCACACCTAAGGCTTTTATCTACCAAAAGTTTTTAGAAGTTTTTGGTTCTAAAACTAAATTCATTCATGGTGGAGGAATACATGCAGGATGTCATCAGGAAAAATAGTCCCAAAGAAAAGTGATTCAGAGTCTCCACTATTTTCCATCATCAACATCCATATAAACAGTCGGAACTTCACTGGAGGTCAATAGTGAATAAAACGACTGGATTGTGTTGGAGACGTCTGGATCTATTCACCTCCACTGTAAAGAATTACAGTCTCTACAGTGAACTGTTTCACACCAAACACACTCTGAACTCATTTTCCAATCTAAACTTTATTTACACATTTTCTAAATACCTTTCCAAAGCTACAATGACAGTGCATGTCTGTGTGTGTGTACGTGTTGTACCTGGTGTGTGGCCCCCAGTGTTTCTGCTGCAGTGATGATGTTCTCCATGCTGCTCTCCAGTGTCTGCAGACTCTCCTCCATTTGCCTCACTCTCTCCCTCACCTCATCACTCGGGACACGGCCACACAGCACCTAACAAAAACACACACACACACACACACACACACACACACACACACACACACACACACACACACAGACACAATGATGTCTGGGTCCCCATCACCCTGTTAAAATCACTATTCAATCACACTGATCCAATCATCATCCAGTTAGGACAATATGTTTATACTTACTGTTTTCAAATGTACCTTAGACATGAATCAAGTGCGTTCAACATGGAATTCTGCTCAAATATACTGTTAATGATTTTTACTGGATCCACTTCCAGCCCTAGTAGTTTCAACTCGTATGGAAGCTTATCATTTCCAGTATTTCCTGCTGCTGTTCACTGCAGAGGGTTTCTGAGTGATCAGGTGAGAGAGGCAGGAAGTTACACACCTGCAGTGCATCTCTGGAGGTCTGTAGCTCCAGCTGCAAGTTCTCCTGCGCTACAGTTCGGTCGTGCTCTTCCGCCTGCAGCCGCTGGGTCAGTGTGTACTGGTCACAGTGGAATGCCATTGCAAACTGACCAAACGCACTCTAGAGAACACACACACGGCCTGTTTTGTCAGAAACACTAACCTTGTATTACTGGACACTTTACTAGAAACATCTACAGGTGCACCTGACAGGTGGTATCACCCCCCAGACCTGCAAAGTGAGACAGGGTGTTTCTGATCAACAGAAGTGACAGAGCTCACCTCAACCTCCTCCTCTGTCAACTGCTCACAGCTGGAACACAGACAGGTGTTTAAACAGATCAATGTTTAAACAGACAGGTGTAAATACAGACAGGTGAAAATACAGACAGGTGTAAATACAGACAGGTGTAAATGCAGGCAGTGTAAACACAGACAGGTGTTATAACAGATAACAGGTGTAAATACAGACAGGTGTAAATACAGACAGGAGTAAATGCAGGCAGTGTAAACACAGACAGGTGTTATAACAGAAAACAGGTGTAAATACAGACAGGTGTAAATACAGACAGGAGTAAATGCAGGCAGTGTAAACACAGACAGGTGTTATAACAGATAACAGGTGTAAATACAGACAGGTGAAAATACAGACAGGTGTAAATACAGACAGGTGTTATAACAGATAACAGGTGTGAATACAGACATGCATGAATACAGACAGGTGTGAATACAGGCAGGTATAAATACAGCAGCTCACCTACTCAGTCCCAGTCTACCCAATATAGAGAGATCCTCCCAGCACTGATCCAGCAAGGGTTCAGGAATCATTTCTGAGAGAGAGAGAGAAACATATTGACAGAATATTATATATGTTCAGGTGTCAAGGTGTTCTGCTGTTTAAATGTTCAATTGTTTAGGCTCCAGGTGAACAGGTGTTCAATTATGCAGTTGTTCAGGGGTCCAGGTGTTAAGTTGTTCAGATGTTTAGATGTTTAGGTGTTCAGGCAAGCAGGTGTGCAAGTGTTCAGATGTTTAAGTGTGAAGGAGAATCAGTTCTGGGATTTAAAGACTGAATATCTTGCTGTATTTGTTTTACCTTCACCACTATCCTCACTGTCCCCCAGAACAGAGGAACATCCACACTGAGCATGCTCAGACACTGCTGCCTGTAAAACACGCACACATCATAATCATCATACATACATGCACACACACCCACACACACCCCAATGCACATACATACAAACACACACATCCACACACCATTGTACACATATACACATGCACATATACACACATCATCATGCACTTTCTTACACGCCATCATCACACACACATACCATTATGCACATCATCTCACACACACACACACACACACACACACATACACACACTGTGATTACTGTTGTTCTTTCCTTATTTCTATTATTCTTTCAGTATTCATGGGTAGGGCTTGGTGATGGCAACTGGACACCTGTATAGTGGACCTGCACCATAAATGTTTCTAATGAAGCGGTTGGCAGACTGTGTGTGTGTGTGTGTGTGTGTGTGTGAGTGCGTATGTGTGTGTGTAGAGACAGTAAAGGGCAGGAAAGCAGACAGGAAGCCTTTTAGGGCCGTTCAGTGCAGCTGGGTATGTGTGTGTGTGTGTGAGGCTGGGGGGTTAGATTTATTTTTATTAATAAAATGTATTTTGGCGTCTGGGTGCCCGTCTGTCTCAGACAGAATGAATTACTGCTGAACACACAGACAAAGCTTAGCAGCAGTGGAATCAGGCAGTGGGAGTGTGTGTGTGTGTGTGTGTGTGTGTGTGTTATAAACACACATCACTTATTTTCTTCTAAATAATCCATCAGATGTACAGAGGCGGGTTTTATTCGCTCTGTTTAATTCCACTGCAGAAACATTCCTTAAATGACCCATATCTGTATAATTAAAGGGCCTGTATTTAAGAAAATGGATTATTCTTCATTGTTGACAAATAAAAGCTGCTAAAACACATACCGTTCATTGCCCAGCTCATTTATGTTTAAAACATCACAACCCTGAATACATTTACATTTGCCAATTCAGTTTCAAGCAGTTTCAATTCCACCTAAAGCAGTTTAGCCCCACCCATTCAGCCTACAGCAATGTAGCCCCACCCCTTTAGCCTATAGCAGGTTAGCCCCACCCCTTTCAACCTACCCCAGTATTGCCCCATCCATTCATCTTACAGTAGCTTAGCTCCTCCTATTCAGCTTACAGAAGTTTAGCTCCACCCATAAGCCCACAGAAACATAAAAAAAACATTAGAGCGAAATGCAGTAAAGAAAAGCACCTGCTCTCACCTGGTCATCCATCCGGTTCTTCAAATCTAATAACACCAAAAACCTGGGCATACAAACACACACACACACACACAAACAAACACTGAGTAATGAAGAGTGAAAGGGAGATTGCCATTATCATCATCAGTCACATTTACATTAGACCTGCAGTCACTGAGAAAGAATAGAACATTAGGGCCAGGTGTGTGGTGATTCAAGGACTGGATGATATTTAGAAAGGTCTGTAGATCAGGGAGACTTTGGGATGAAACGTCACTTTGAAGTCTGTGTGTGTGTGTGTGTGTGTGTGTGTGTGTGTGTGTGTGTGTGTGTGTGTGTGTGTGTGTGTGTGTGTGCGAGAGAGAGAGTGTGTGTGTGTGTTTACGTTGTCCTCATAACCATATAAAAACTAACAAAAAATGTGTAACTGATCTCCAAGGGAACAAATAAGAATATATAGATAGGGAATAGGACAGCATAACACACAACTATGTCAGGTCAACATATTTCCATGGCAACTGGTCACCATAACAATAGAACAGCATATCACCTTGACAACAGGTCAGCAGATCATATCACTAAAGCAACAGATACTACAATAGGGATAGGTCAGGACACACACACGTCTGGTGGTGTGTGAAATCACAGCACATACTGTAGTGCTTAAAATAAAATAAATAACCTACAACACTAATAACATGAGAGCTCTAACTCACCTTCCTTCTCATGTGCTTTGCCTCTGGTGTCTCTCTGACAAACATACACACACACACTCACTCATACACACACACACACGCACACACACACACACACACACCAAAGTCTTCACAATCCGCCCTCCTGCCTCACATCTGTGTGTTTTCCCACCAGCTGGGTTCCCTCAATCCAACTCCGGCATACACACACACACACACACACACACACACACACTTACTACGGTAATAGGCTGGGATAAAATGATGGTAACAGGTCAGCATATCACACACACACAGACACACCACCACCATAAACAGTCACAGACACTTACCACAACCACGCTAGCTAACGAGTTATGGCTTTTCACAGTGGAGTGTGTGTGTGTGTGTGTGTGTTTGGATTTAGAGATAAAAAGTCTGCTAATCTCGTAATTCCATTAGCATGCATCACAGCCTGTGTGTACCAAACACCCTGAAAACAGCGTTAACACACACACAAACCTGAGTAAAGAGTTTATTAAATGATCAATAAAACAGAATTCATATAAATGAAATTTGAACATAATATGTATGTAACAAACTTGGTGAGAAACAGCTTCTCCTTCTGGCTAAACCAGGAATTACAGAAACAGGAGCCCGTTCCTGGCCACCAGGTGGCAGCAGAGCACAAACTCATATCAAATTCAAATTCAAGGAAAACCTTGACCTGGTTCAGGCCCGGATGGCCTGAGGGAAGAAGCTCCTTCTCATTCTCTCTGTGTTGGCTTTAAGTGCTTCCCTGACCTCAACAGGAAGAAGAGTTCGTTGCTGGAATGGTGAGGTCTTCCAATACACTGGGTAACAAATTTTAATGAAAGGTCTGTTTCTTAATCAAGTTTTGCAAGCTGATTCAGAAAATCACATCATTTTTTTCAATGGTTCTAGAGATTTTATGTATATTTTTCATTATAAGTTTGTAAAACTACTATTAGTCTCACTGATGTGTGTGTTTCACACTCAATGTTTGACAGTTGGCAACCATGTACAACAAACAAACAACATATTAATATGCAAAAAGTTATAAGTATAACAATAGACCATGTCAGCCGAGCCGCCAAGTTTAGTTTTTTCTAAAAATGACGTTGCTAACTAAACCCTTGAAGGTACATGAAAATAAACATTACCACTGAAATCAGTGTGCTGAGATTGTATAAGAAACACTACAATATCTAATAAAACAAATTTTTGTTGCCTGGTGTCATCTTCCTGGGCTTGGTCCAGCACCACTTGGTGTAGATGGACTGCAGGTCAAGAAGCTCAGCATGGATGAACCCACCGCTCTTTGTAGTGCCTACCTGTCCTGCTTTAAAAAGCTGCTAAAAACAGCGCTATTCCCCTCTGCCTTCTCTTAAATATCTGCACTTTTACTGCACTTTTAATGTTCTTTTATTTATTCTTTTATCCCTTTCATTATATTTATCTTTATTAAATTTACCATTCTGTAAACCACATTGAATGCTTGTCTGTGTATGATAATGTGCTATATAAATAAACTTGAACTTGGTGCTGTTCCCAAACCAGGTGGAGATATTCCCTGTCACAATGCTCTCAACGGTGTAGGAATAAAAGTTCCTCAGCTCCCTTGATGGCGGATGGAAGTCTCTGAGGCGTTTGACGTAGAAGAGATGCTGTCAGGCCTTCTTCACCAGGGCTGTGATGTGACAGGACTAGACAGATCCTGCGAGATGTGTACACCCAGGTACCAGAAGCTGTCCAGAACTCTTGCCACTGTGACCCCACTGATGTGAAGGGGCTGATAGTTCTTCATCTGCTTTGTGCTGAAGTCCACAATCAGCTCCTTTGTCTTGCTGACGTTTAGGAGGAGGAAGTTCTTCCAGCACCAGTTCTCCAGGATCCTGACCTCCTCCAGGTAGGCCATCTTGGTATTATCCGAGATAAGGCCCACCATAACAGTGTCATCAGCAAATTTCACAATGGGGGTGGAGTCTGACATGGCTATACTATCATGAATGTACAGCGAGTACAGCGGGGGAATTAAAACCCACCCCTGATGGGCTCCAGCGCTAGGAGTGATGGAGGGAGGGAGATATTTCCCATCCTCACTGAATGTGGCCTGTCTGAAAGTTGAGGATCCACTGACACAGTGATGTGCTGAGTCCTAGATCTTCAATCTGGTAATAATTTTTTATACAGTAATAATTGTTTACATTATAGTTAATAACATTTTGTGTAGTTGTTAATAATAATTTAATCAGTATTAATTATAATTGTATTGGTCCTATATGTGAGCATTTTGTAATGAAAATATACTCAAACATACAAAAACTGTCACTCACCCTCGCTCTTTCTCTCACACACAAACATTTGGGGAAGTTCGTTACTGATGTACCTGGTTTTTAAAGCAGTGCCTTGTAAGCAATTGACAAGGAGTGTGTATGTGTGTGTGAGAGAGAGAGAGAGAGAGAGAGAGAGAGAGAGAGAGAGAGTGGATGTAAGCGTTTGGCTCATTGGGGTGAGAGGAAAGAATCTACTACAGAGCACATTACACAGCATAAGGGCAGTTCGATCCCCAGTTGGGTGGCCTAGTGGTTAAGGCATCCGCCCTGCGACCAGAAAGTCCGGGTTCGATCCCCAAGACCGCTAGGCA
>JBBPDC010163751.1:0-18184 GCA_037974485.1 Hemigrammopetersius urotaenia | reverse complement strand
CAGTCATTAGTTACAGAGACAGTCTTACAGTCATTAGTTACAGAGACAGTCTTACAGTCCTTAGTTACAGGGACAGTCTTACAGTCATTAATTACAGAGACAGACACTGAGGGCTAAGTGTCTTGCTCATGTACACAATGGTAGAAAGTGGGGGGTTAACCTGCAACGTTGCGGTCATCAGGTTCACAAGCAAGTATTTTACCCACTTGTCTATTACTGCCCACTTCTTCAATGGTGTGAAGAATCTTAAAATTTAGAAGAACCTCCACATAATGTAAAGATTAGATAAACCAAGCCCTAAACCTAAGCAGATCAGGAGTCACGGATTCAGTCACACACTGATTTTTTTTTGAGAACCGAAATCATAGTTTTATGCGGAAATCCCCACAATAACGCAGAAACTGCAAATATCCTCCACAAACTTTTTTGTGTTTTTGTGGTAATAAATATATTTTTTCAGGATGTTTTTACACAAAGGGACCCGTTCATCAGTCAGACAATTCAAACTCCACAGTTCAGTAGATCTCCAGAAGACCTTTCCAACGTGCCCTCATATGTATTTTTAGCCCCAGTAGATCAGGGGTTAAATCCCTCGCCACGGTGTCCCTATAATTGTGTCCTGCAACCTTCCAAGTTGCATTTCTCGGCGGGGAATTTAAATTAAAAGAGGTGAATACGGGTTTACCTTTACATTTTCTTTAAGGGTTATGCATTAAACTGAGTTTAAAATGACATTAAAGTGTTCTGGGAGCAGATTTGGGGGCATATTTAGGGTTTACACTATAAAAATATGCATTTTTAGGCATTTTATTTACAAACACTCTTGGAAACTCTTGGAACGTAACCCCCGCGAAAAGTGGGGAAATACTGTACTCCGATATCATGCCTCTCTACTGTCTACCTGGTTTTAGGGGAAAGCTCAGTACTTACTGCAGAAGCTCAGCATCTGGCTGGATGGGGCATAATCCAGAACAGCTTTGGATCAGATTTGAAGTTCTGAGGCCTGTTTAACTGAGTATTTGTTGCCTGCTGTCCCTGCAGCCTAGCCAGACTCCACACTTCTCAAACAGGGAAAAGCATTGGCGATCTTTTTGGGAAAAAGTGTCTTTGTTTCAGGTTCTCTTCCAGTTACCTTTCTTGTGTGTATTTTCTTCTCATGCATCTCCACGAAAGAGGCTTGTAGAAGTAAATTCAGAACAAGTGGTGCTGCATTCAAGTACAAAGCCACTATAACTTAAGACTAAATAATGGTTCTTTAAGGGCTCCTGAATGCTCAGTGTATGTTTTGGGTTATTCAGTAAGATGGGGAATCTGTTTGTCTCTCTGTTCAGAGTGTAATAAGAATTTTACTGAGTTCATTGAACTTTTACTGGTAAGTCAACAGGTCTTGTCACCCACAGGATTATTTTACACCAAAAAAATTAAGATATGATGGTTGTGTCTGCCTTCTCACCACTAACTGGTCGAAATGAGGATTGCACGCTGGCAGAGCCACTTGGGACTGTCGAGTGGGAAAAGCATCTCGCTCAGATCCGTGGAACAGTGGCAGCTCACTCCTCTCTGGACTGGCGAATGGTTCTTGTATTGGGGTGGGCCGTTAGTGTCGAGGGGGGGGGGCGTGCAGTCACGGGGGCGGACCGTGAAGTCGAGGGGGCGGGGCATGCAGTGACAGAAGCGCTGATCAGACCTGCTCTGACTGAGTTTTGATTGGTGCAGAAGCAAGGCTCCGAGGACCGGCAGGAATCTTATTTTTAAACATCATCATTATTATTTTTCTTGTTAAGGTTTTCTTTTCCTGAGTGCTGGTACTTAGAGATCCAGTATGAAGTTCCTCAGATTAGGGACGCATTTGCGCAGGGAAGACTGAAAACTGGTGCGCATTTGTTGTACCACATACGCCAGTTCTCCCTTGCGTACCTCTTATGCCAATCCCTGTTTATAACACCTTCGCAATCACACTTTTCTCAAAGAAATGCAATATAGTTTTATTGTCATTCACCTGTATACCTTGCTTTAAGTGTAATGAAAGGTTTTGTCCTGTGGTGCTAAATATAACCGCATGAAAAAGCTGCTGCAGTGAGACGAATTCTCTAGTACCTTCTCCAGACAGCGGGAGGGTGAAGAGTCCCTGAGAGAGGCTGGAGATTCCACTCATTGCTGGTAGCCTTCGGCATGCAGAGCTTGTGGTTGGAGGCGAGGAGAGAGACCGTGACGATCTTCTTGGATGTCCTTACGTCCAGGAAGATCACAGGTCTCACATAAAAGATGGCAGTTCCCGCACCAGACTGTGAGACAGTCAGTCAGGAGCATCTCTACAGTCCTCCTTTTGAAGTTACTTTAGAAGCTGGATCCAAGCAAAGGCACTGCTGGGCTTTCTTGCCTGGACAGGTGGAGTCGAGGGTCCAGGTGAGATTGTCAATCATGTGAATAAATCTATAAACCAATAAAACACAAGGTGCTGTACTGATCCCTTATATCTAAAGGTGCGATGAATCGCCACACTTTCCTCTTTTTAACGTACCGTGTGAAACAGATAGAATTTGTTCTGTTTTCTTACCATAAGAACTGAAAGTGTTGAAGTTTGTCTGGGGACCGGTTGCTGTTAATGTACTTTTGTCCAGTTTTCTGGAGAATAGTCTGTGATACAGTCTCAGAAACCACATAAACAGGTCTACATGAATTTATTTAATGACTTGGCATGACTTGAGGCGAGTGTGTGATGATTTATACATGAACTATTACTTCATGGGGTGTAAACATCCATGACTTGTTAGCGAGCCTCGTAGCACCAGAGCAGAACTAAAAAAGCGAACCTCAGACACCAAACATGTCTGGGCTGATCAATTACATTGAAAAAAAGAAAAGCACCGCTTTAGGGAAAACAAGTTCCCTCAACCAGGGACGCGCTACCGCAGGAAGATGGAAAACAACGACCGGACGGAAGAAAGAGAGAAGAAAAATCAGTCCGACGGCGGTGACGAAAAGAACGGACAGCAGCTGTGATTCAGTTGGAGTGAGAATCAGAAATGCACCCGAGGCCTGATTTATATGGGCTCTGAGTTTAGCCTGTTGCAGGTTTAATGGCGTGTGGGAGCAGGGATGATGGTTAAATAAGTAATAGCAGGAGTGCACATGAAGAATGAACCCATTTCAATACTAATATCCCATTTGAATGGAGATCCTGCATCTTCACCTCAGAAAGGGGCTTCGTTTGAATTTAGAATTCAAATAAAATTCAACGTAATTTTTTTATGTTGTGTCAAAATTTGAGGAGAAGTCAGGCCAAGCTGGAATAGCCTGGAGCTTTGGTGAGTGTGGGATGAGAATGTTAGGTATGGTGTGTTTGTCTGTGTGTGTGTGTGTGTGTGTGTGTGTGTGTGTGTGTGTGTGTGTGTGTGTAATTAATCAAAGTTAAGTCAACGTTAAACTTAATAAGAACAATGTTCTTGACTTTGTGTTGGTGGAAAACCAGAACAATGCACTTTGTTTTTTAGACGCTTGATGTTTTATTTCAAGGTGTTTTGAGATGTTCCTGTCAGTCCTACAGATTCAGAGTTTCTTTGTCTTTCTTTTGGGGCGTTTCTGTCTCCTTCTTCATGCCTGTGCTGCACCTACACTCTTATAAAAAGAAATTAAGAGTTTTGAGAGACACCACAAAGAAAGATCTTGCTTTCTTAACGAACTGATAGTGTGAAACACCTCTGAGGACCCTTCATATAAGGAACCTTCACACAATGAACCATTATGTGGAAGTTTGTTAAGAAGAAAAACAGGTTCTTCAAGCCCTTTTGGTTCTGTTATATTTGATATTTTATTAGATTTTAGAGGGTAAACATGCAGGAAGGGGGTCTGGGGTGGATGTTCTACAAATTCACCTACAATTATTTAAAAAACCCTGTGAAGTCAGAGACATTTCTTTTGTGGGAACGGAGTACACACACCTTCTGAACACGGTCACCCATTGACCACAACAGCAGGCTACAGCTCTCGCATCAATAGAAATGGAAAGGTCTGTACAATGCCTCACTAATGACTTGAGTACACAGATCAGAGAGACCTTGTCCTCGAGACTGTAAAACTGCTTTGATTCAAACATATTGTTTAGATCTTTAAACATAATGGACCATGACACAAAAAGAACTTTTAAAAGTTTTTTTTCTTTTCATGCCTTGGCATTATTGGAGGCCTTCCAGGAGTTTCTAACATGCTTGAATTATATCACTGGAAATGTTGGCAAGTCTTATAACGTGATATGGCCAGTGTGCAATAGTCATGGAGCCAAAGTAAGCTAGCAGAGAGAGAACAAGACTAGTTTTACAGGACAACCACTGACTGCACATTTATTGTCATTTATATACACTATATCCAGGGTTTTCACAGACAAACTCAATTCTATTCGGTAAACATAAAAAAAAGGGAAAGTAAGACTGAAAAAGTTATACAAGTAATTTGACTGTTAAGTAAAGTTTTAAGTGAATTACCAAATTACAGAGTTTAGTTTGTGTTGCTAGAATAAAATGTAGCTATATATATATATATATTAGTGCTGGGCCGTTAACGGCGTTAACGCACGTTAATGGCGCGAGATTCTTATCGCGCAAAAAAAAAAAAAAATATCGCCGTTAATTCCCCCCCCAGACAGAGGGAGCTGGGTCTATACTATGCAAGCTGTGATGAATTTCACCTTGATATTTCAGTGACTTGTCCGGTTCGCCCACGTTTTAAACTTGTCTTGGTCTCTCTGTCGGGGGGGTCAATGCCCACCCATCTATGCCCACCTCTAATATATGTATATATATATATATATATATATAAATTCATTTATTTCCCGGGGTCTACGGGTGTGAGACATGGTGCCGATCCATTCACATTTTAACTAGTTTTTTATAAAAACAGAGCATGGGGAGCGGAAACATAATAGCAGCAGGAAAGCCGTAATGTAGAGCTCCGTGCACCTACAAGCACAAAAAGGAGCCGAAATTTCGAAATAATGGTAATAAAAAAACTGTGTTTAAGCACAATAAAATAATTGTCGTTGTTAAGTAACAAATGCGTTAATGCAATAACGTGTTAACTTGCCCAGCCCTAACATATAAATATATAATTTTTGCATGTCACATAATATTTACAAAAATACACTCTAAATTCTTTATTAGTAAGCAAATGATATTTTTATTGCTCCCTGCTGACCCACAAAAAACACCTGTGTTACATGTATATATCATGATACATGGTCATAACTTGTACACAGGCCATTCAAATTAAAGTACCTTGATGGAACATATATGAGTGGGTTTTATAGAGTAACACAGACACAAACTGTCAATGAACTAATGAAGAACATCATGTCATTACAATCTGAAAGAAATTAGGAGTAACACGGTAACATTTTATTAATCACAGTAATGATTCATCACTTGTAGCTCTTTGAAGCAACAGATATGTTTCTGTAGCTATGTGAAACTGTCAGATGCTGAATCAGAAGTTTTATTGAGAAATTTTCTGCAAACAGAAGGAAAGGCAGCCTTTACATATTTGCCGGTTTCTTAACATGAAAACGAATGTAAAAGTCGTAAAGGCACATGCAAACCTGTTCATACAAAATGCAAAGTGAATGTAAATTCACAGTGTGTTTTTCCTATCTAACACCTTTGGATCAGATCAAACATTTAGGGAACACACCCTGGAACATACTTTTCCTGCCCATTTTTGTTCCCAGTTTCTATTTCTTTGCTGAGTCAAATCTAAAATGTACAATTCCCTTTACACACTCCCCATTTTATGTTTTGCATAAGTTACATTCAGAAAATGAAAAGTAATTTTGCATTAAAAGGTGCAGAGATCTATGGAGGATGTGTACTTAATTACACTTTAACAAAACATGTAACTTGACCAGAGATTTGCATGCAAGTGTATATAACGAATCATGTTATTACATAATATTTAAACAAAGGACAGTAAAAAAAACGACATATCTGAGGCTTAATTGTTACAAATACTGCTGTAAAATAGCACAAACTAGCATTGTATGTCCAGATTAACTTAATAATAATACAATGTCTTAGGGTTTTAGTAGAGAATGTTTTTGGCATTTTTTGCAAATCAACCTTTTGAAAAAACAGTGAAGAGAATCTAAATGAAAGCACTGTGTAAAAAAGTAAATGAATAAATTAATACATAAATAGAGAAAAACACATAATAAAAACAGATCATGACAATAAAGAGCTAAAAGACTATCATGATAGCATGATATGGAACTGAATCCAAGTCGGTTTCAGATATTGCTCGTTAGGCTACACCAGCTGCTGCAATGTAACTTTTCGATGACGATGACAAACCAAGATATACTTGGGTTTGAATCCTACCCTCAGAATACCACCACGGGGCTAGACCGTTAAGCCCAAGCTGTCCCCTGTAGTTAGGGAATGGAATCACTTTGGATAAAAGCATCTGCTAAATGTTAATGTAAACTTGAATAAATAATAGACAAAAGAAGCCATTTCTTATGTGACCAGCATCAGGCATTGAGAACTTCACAAATATTGCACACGAATGTTGCACAAAGTCTTAGTAACTCGCAACATATAGGATAAAGTCTCAAATCATTGTAACTACATGATGGTTTCCACACAGACAAGAGAGGAGTTTCATAAATCTCAATGACTTCATGATGCCCTAATTAGGACAGGAGAACAATGTCTGGGAGAAGATGTACTCTTAAGGAGCGAGACTTTATAAATGAGGTTAATTGAGACTTTCTTTGAACGTCCCACACGTCTGCTGGAAAACCAGACGAGACTCCTTCAAGAGAGAAAGTGCGCATGCATCAAAACGCTTCCACAATCGTTAGTGAATCCGTCCCATCCTGGTGAGCTCATGGACAACGGAGGCTGACGTGGCCTTTTAATTCCTTAATTATTTCACAACCTGTGAGGAGCTTTATGGGGATCCTCGCGCATCTGCCTGCATTTCACAAATCTCTGTGCTTAACGAGTATGAAGCCTCAATATGAGTCATCCATTATCAAACCAATTAAGTCTCCATTAAGGAGATCAGATGAATCCTAAGCCTATTTGCACGCCTATAGGAAGCTGCCTTTCCAGGGTTGCTTTCTTTTGCACTCGGCCTGGCCGACAGCATGGCCAGCGCAGACCAGACTTTCAAAGAAAAGTACAAACTTCCGCTTTTGTCTCGACTTCAGCAGAGGTTTGTGGGAAACAAAGAAATAAAGAGTCTGACTATTTAGAGAGATGGCGTGAGTGTGATGTCATGGGATGAGTTCCGTATTTTTCACACGCACAGGCCCTTGTTTGGTCTGGGAACGGACGACGAGTGGTCTGGTGCAATCCCAACAGCCTGTCATGTGTTTCCCAATCTGCTGCACACAAATACGTTTTCACTCCTGCAGCCTCAAGAAAGGCCTGGTCAGTTGATACAGGAGTGTCCTTGGACTTGGACTGTGAACTGCTAGTCTGGGAGCCTCAAGGATCTTGCACTGTTGGCCATAATGCATTGCAAAGGCCCAATAGTAATCCATCACCATTCATTGCACTTCTCCATAGGTGTACAGGAACCGTGATGTACCTGAACCGTTCTGCGACAGCATGGAACTTTCCACATGGTTTGATTTTCCAGTGAATCTCAGCCTGGTAATGATTTTTCTGATGTGTAAGCAACACAATTCTCTCTCCACAGTTTATGGTTTGTCATGCCAAAACTACATCCAAAGTTCTTCTGTGAGAGCTGCTTTCATTATTATGATCTTTATATAGTCTTGTTTGAGTTTCACGTAATTTTTTTTCTCAGCATTGTTTAGCCTTATGATGAAAACCTAACCCAGTTAACTTGTTAGCGATGTCCTGTTACACCTTTATGCTTCTCACAGTGCTAGAAAACTCCCACTGAAATTTATATTCAGCCCAAATAGACAGCGGAGCCTATACTTCATCAACTTACGTTGTTCATTTGGATATCCATCATTTTATTTATTTATTTATTTGTCACATGGCCTCTTTTCTAGTCCACTCAGATAGCAGTGATGCAGTGGACCACTTGAAACAATGCTGTTGAGCAGCTCGGGTACATCTTGTGAATTTGTAATGGAACAACGGAATGATTTGGTTCCTTACGCCAGTGGAAAAGCACCATAACTGTCTACTCTAAACAGAAAATGAACAAGTTAGGGCACTTCTATGATCATGTTTGAGCTGCAGTCCTTTTAGTCAGGGTCTAAGGTAAAGTGTGACAGCAGGCTGACATCAAATTCCAAACCTGCCTTTACATTTTGGTCAGCCGAACATCTAAATTAACTGGAACCTTTCAGCAAACTAAACAGACTGTGAAATACTTTAGAAATGTCTGATGAAATATGAAAATGCTGAGCTTGAAATTGTTATAACAGTTGGTGGTTCTGCTGATATTAAAGTACTTTTGATTTAAATGCAGAACTGCTGATTGCAGAAGTGTGTTATCCTGAATAACATCTCTATTGTGGTGAACTGCAGCCTGCAGCCTTAATCACAGTCACGATGTTCATGATATTATTGCTAACATGAACTTGTTTCAAATCTCAGAGTGAATTTGGCTGTTTTTGTAATGAATATGTGTAAGTAAGGCCTCGTCCACACGGACGTTCGAAATGAACGCGCTCTGAGCGCCATAGGCGTTTTTGTGGCGTTTGGTAGCGACGCTTGATCGACGTCAGCAAGGCGTTCGACTGGCGTTAGTCTGACGCCGTTTAACGCCAGCCTGACGCCCAATCTGTAGTTTGGTGTATTTGCCTGTGGGGGCAGTAATTACTCTGTCCAGAGTGTTTACACGTGTCTCATCTTGGTTTATAGTGTAGTTGAAGAACTTCTGCAGAAATCTTCAAAAAGCACAAAAAACGTCCCTTTTATCTGACGTTGCGCAGTAAGAGGGTGAACCCAGTAGCAGCAGTGATGTTTGTTCCTCTCCTCCCTACAGTGCCGTATCAGGAGGATTTTTATGCTGGATCAATGTCCGACATTTTTTGTAAAACGTGGTTTTTCGCAGTTGCCGTACAGAATCATGGGACACATTCGGTCCTCCAGAACGTCACCCAAACGCCATAGAAACGCCATAGCGAAGTTTTCCCCGCGTTCGTTGGGATTTTGACGCCAAGAAAACGTTGCATGTAGCGTTTACTTGACGCCATCTGAACGCGCAGCCTGCCAAACGCCGGTGCTGAACGCCCGTGTGGACGCTTTGATTTGCTTCAATTAGCAGAAAAACGGACGCTGTTCAATAGGCGCTCACCTGGCGTCAGGAACGCCAGAAAAACGCTTGGTTCAGACGTCCGTGTGAACGAGGCCTAACCTGCTATGTGTAATACTTGGAAATGGCCCTATACTGTACATTTTTCAAAAAGTGGTCTGGCCTCAAGCTATCTATACAGGATATACATTTTAGGGAGGACATCTATGTTTGAATATATTAAATTCAACATATTAAATTCAATTTTTCCTGACATTAACCTGTTATATTAAATAACTGCACTATAATCCAGACGGAGAGGGCTAAGGACGTAATTTTAGGAAAAACAGCATGATTTTGAATGTAATACATTCCAACATTTGTGTTTTGACATTTTACATTTATGGATTTTCAACCAGCAATTCATAGATGCATAGAAATCCTGCAAAAATAATGACAAATTTACTCATTCATTATCTGTAACCCCTCAAACCCCTCAGCCACGGGGACCTGGAGTCTATTCCAGAGTCAACAGGCATGAGGCAGGGACTACCAGCCCACAGCAGTGCACATTACACACACACCATTCACTCACACACTTACACCTACAGTCAATTTACAATCCGCAATTCACCTGACGCACATGTCTTTGGACTGTGGGAGGAACCTAGAGATCCCGGAGGAAACCCACACCACCCCAAGGATAACATGCAAACTCCACATACACAAGGTCAACAACCAGATTTGATTCATGGAGGTGTGAGGTAACAGTGCTGCCATTCGTTACATATCAAAATAAATGTGACAGCATATGCTATTAGAGCAGATGAGGGGATTAAAAGGCAGAAAGAAGCACTTTTTTGTCTCAGCAAAGGGTTAAACAAAAGCAGACAGAGACAGAGATAATCCCATGACTCATTCTATAGATTGTCATGCTTAAAGCTGGAGATTTGCTTTTTACATCACTGAAACTGTACATTAGCTTACATTACTGGGCCATGTTTGTGTTGCACAATTTAAGAATGTGCATATAGTCATAACAACAGCCTTTTCTTTCTGGGGTGAATGTCTACTGACAGAGAAGCAAAAGGAAGTAAAACAACATGGTTTGGGTTGTCTGGCCACCTCTTGCTTCATAGTCTATTTAGACATTCCTACATGTTCCCAATTGGAGCAGGATGGCAGGACATGTTTTGTCAAATTGTATCTGGTTTGGTTTGTTTGTGTCTCACATTGCAATTTTTTGCGACTAAAAACTTTCCAGGATGCACCTATGTCCTGTCGTCTTCACCAGTGTGAGTTGAGTCCTTTCTATATATGACAATAATAGTACACAATCGTGCATATGGAATCAGTGCATTGTGGAAGCTCAACCTCTATTTTTTTATTTTTCTATTTTTCAGATATCCTTTAATATCTCCGTGTACTTCGCTTCTTTTTTCATTGGTCTGAAAATCCAAACCGTCCAAAAAGGTTAACCTTACAAACAAACCGGACCATGGCTCAGTTTGATCCAGACCAAAAACACCTCCTTTGGTCAGATCAAATTTAGGTCAGTTGGTCCAGACCATGGTCTGAGGCACCTTTAACATGTGCTACATTGATTTGGACCAAACTAAAAATTCTGAAAGTCTGTACCTAACACAGTATGTGTGAAAGCACCCCCAGGCTTCAGTGTGGTGTCCCTCAAGGGTCAGTACTGCGTCCATTTGATATGTATAACTTGTACACAGGCTGCAAAGTGTTGCATCTGCAAAGTCCTAGTTGTAGGCCTACTAAACACTTTATGGAACATGTGTCCAGGATTCTGGAGGACCTCTCTGTTCCCACAGTGTGTCTGACCTCATATCTTACTTGCTTGTCTGTGTGTCAGGCCTCCAAAACTCACTGACAGTTACTTACATGTTTTTGGCTTCTCCTTCCCTCATCTTAATAATATGTGTGTAAAATAAAAGGCGAAGTGAAAGTGTGAGAAAGTGATTCTTGAACGGTGTCCCGTTGGCACACACAGGAAAGTTAGCTCCGACTGTGGTTAAATCGGAGGAAGCGAGAGTTGTCGTTCTTCACTGAAATGCTGACGGAGGACTGCTGTTTTTGCTGAATTCATATTGTTTTGGTCTTGGGCTAAACGTTTAGGCTTATAACCACAGGCAACAGGCAAAAAACAGACAGTGCTCAAACACAGACACATCAGATTGATGATAAATTTCTCACCATTTTACTTTTTACTTTACTTCTGGTTTCTCCACAAATTTAATAAAGATGATGATCTGAATGAAATCTTCCCTACGGAAAACAACACACAGACTGAAAACACAAAACCACAACAAAACAAGATACATGCAGCAGAGAACACCAACACACTTCTCTCTGCCTAATGTGAGGTAAAAACTCCAGCAATGCTGCTGTTTCTGTAGTTTCAGGTTAACAGCTGTCCTGTTGTCAGGAGCTGATCACTATGGACAGATTTTGCTTGACGATAGCTGGCACAAATGTAGGGTTGCACAATTCATTGCTTGTTAACTCTTATTGCAACATAGGCCTTCTCAATATAAATATTGCAAAAGTGTACAAAAGAAGTGTCCAGCCAATCACAATGTTTATTTGTGCACTGTGAGCATTCAGACCAATTACAGAGGTTCTTTACATATTTGCACGAATCAAAGTTTTCACATGATCCAACAAACATGAATAACTGACCCACACCACATCATGGATTTAATCACACATATACACACACACACACACACAGTATATATTAAGGCCTTAACGACTCCAGATTTCGACTAGTCGACTAGTCAGTCAGCAAAGTCGAAGTCAAGTTTGAAGACGTCACACAGATGCAGCGGAGGAACACAGGCGTCCAACATTGAGCAACTTTTATTGAAAGTTTGTAACATTAACGGTCAACATGACGATTACACGAAACAAAAAAAAAAGGCTGATACTTTGACTTTTCTGGTGAATTTAAGTGTAGAACTCAGAGTGGGAACAGTTTAAGCCGCAGCAGGATGACTCCCTGCAGTGCCAGCGTTCGCCATGTTAGCTAGTGGAGCTGTTTCAGATGCAGAACGCCGGTCTGTCTTCTCTGCTCCGTGTCTCTCGTCTTGTTGTGGTCTTGTGTTTAGATTCCCCTCGCGCCAATGGTAGCGCCCCTTTTATGAAGGGACTATAATATTTGGTTAAACCAAGGAACGCATGTCAGCATAAGCCAATCAGAGCCAGAGATTGCATCATGAACACAAGCAAGCGCACAGAGAGAGGAAAAAACACATGTACCTTTTTTGTGTATACACACCAGTTATTTAATTAATTAAACCAGTAGAAGGGAAGGGATGTACTACTTAAGACCAGTTTTCTGAAGTTCAAATAGATAATTCAAATAAACAAAAGTAGTTTAATAATTTACGCAGAAATCAGAAGAAACAGTACGAAATACTTTTCAGTAAGGACTACTGTTTATTCAAAGTAAATTCAGTTTACATTCCCCAAAATTGTGAAGAAATTGCAAGAACTGATAATGACTGATGTGAGCAGATGTTCTGTTTGGACTTTTGTCAAACTTTTGTGATTTTTTTCTAAAGAGCACCCACAATAAGAGTCTGAAATATCTCATTAGTCACTTTCAGTTATGGAAAACATGTGAGCGTCACTGTTACCCACTTGTACTATTTTTATCAGAGATGTCCTCTTTTCTGTTTGGCCACACGTCCTTTTGGCCGTGCAAAAGTCACTGGCCCGTCAAAGCGATGTGGAACGGACCATGAAATAAGTTCTCTCTTGCCCATGTTTTTGTATTAATATTGTTGTGCCCACATGGGAATACAATAGGGGTCAAACTGGAGTGTGTCAGAACAACAGGAGCAATTAGTGGAGGATGCAGTCAGCCAGATTAATTGGCTGCGGCAGCAGAAGAGAGGTAGCCATGTGCAGAGCTTTGTTGAGCTTCTATATGTGTGTGTGTGTGCGTGTATAGGCAGGGATCTTCACCCATCTGTTGCACCCATTCATGTTTACGCACATTCAAAAAAGCTTTGACCCCAAGATTGAGGAGTATCATCCAGCATTACACACACACACACACACTTCATCATACCTCGTAAGTCTTCTCATGCCCACATTTCCACTTTTAATGAACTGCTTCTGAACCAGTCTTGACTTACCATAGCACACCACAGATGGCTCACTTAACCAGAAGCTGTGAAAAGTGGCTGTCATTTTCAACCACTGACCAACAGCCTGTCAGAACTGCTGAAGCCCTGCATAGCATTTGTATTCAGTCAACGATTTCAAGGTGAACTGTTTGTGTAAAAGTTAACCATAGAAGCCTGAAATGAGTGTACATTATTGGCATTGGACTATTTGTAGTTAGTTACATTATTTTCTGTAATATTTTGTTTTTGTTCCAGTCTGCACAATTAGAGGCAAAGAATGAGAAAACTAGGCCAAAACCAATGTCCTGAATTCAGGAGACGGCCTGCTAAGACAGTTTACAAACTTCATAGCAAATGACTGTTCCACCAACATGGGTGTGTATACTGGCTTAGAAAATGTCAAGAAAAATTATATGCTTTTATTAAGGCTTGCAGCATCTATAGATGAATGAACATTCTATATACATGCGTACATGTACACTACCAGCCAAACATTATTGCTCACAAGGAGATATTCTACATTTGCATATTGCTCAATATCGACTGAAAATACACTCTTTGCTAAGAAATAAATGTGCTGTATGTTAACCATCGGAGTACCTGTATTAGACAGAAAATGTCATTATTTTTATTCATCACTACTGACCTACATAAAGCCACCTAATATAATTATGAATATAATGTGGATCACCAGACAAGTGTTAGATATTTAACAAGCTATTAAGTGCTGAAACAGTAACGAATGTGTAGAATTTGATCATCACACATGCATTTAATAGGAGTCAGACATGCACTGATACAGATTATTTCATCTTATTTTATTTGACAGAGCTTAGCAAGAATAAAAATCTGCAGTTTACGAAATAAATGCATAAATGGTAATAACCTGTGGTATGCACACACATACAGTGGGCACAGAAAGTATTCAGACCCGCTTACATGTTTCACTCTTTGTTATATTGCAGCCATTTGTTAAAATCATTTAAGTTCATTTATTTCCTCATTAATGTACACACAGCACCCCATAAAAAAAGAAAAACTGAAATATCACATGGTCCTAAATATTCAGACCCTTTGCTCAGTATCTAGTAGAAGCACCATTCTGATCTAATACACACATTTTGGGAAAGATGCAAGTTTTTCACACCTGGATTTGGGGTTCTTCTGCCATTCCTCCTTGCAGATCCTCTCCAGATCTGTCAGGTTGGATGGTAAATGTTGGTGGACAGCCATTTTTAGGTCTCTCCAGAGATGCTCAGTTGGGTTTAAGTCAGGGCTCTGGCTGGGCCATTCAAGAACAGTCACTGAATTGTTGTGAAGCCACTCCTTTGTTTGTGCCTGGTTTTCTCCACATATACCACTTAGAATTAAGGCCAAAAAGTTCTATCTTGGTCTCATCAGACCAGAGAATCTTATTTCTCACCATCTTGGAGTACTTCAGGTGTCTTTTAGCAAACTCCATGTGGGCTTTCATGTGTCTTGCACTGAGGAGAGGCCTCTGTCTGGCCACTCTGCCATAAAGCCCAGACTAGCTGCAGTGATGATTGACTTTCACAACTTTACCCATCTCCCGACTGCATCTGTGGAGCTCAGCCACAGTGATCTCTGGGTTCTTCTATACCTTTTTACCAAGGCTCTTCTCTGATAGCTCAGTTTGGCCGGAAGGCAAGCTCTAAGAAGGGTTCTGGTCGTCTATAAAGGATAATGGAGGCCACTGTGCTCTTAGGAACCTTAAGTGCAGCAGATTTTTTTTTGTAACCATGGCCAGATATGTGCCTTGCCACAATTCTGTCTCTGAGCTCTTCAGGCAGCTTCTTTGACCTCATGATTCTCATTTGCTCTGACATGCATTGTGAGCTGTAAGTTCTTTTATATACAGGTGTGTGGCTTTCCTAATCAAGTCCAATCAGTATAATCAGTATTATCAAACACAGCTGGACTCAAATGAAGGTGTAGAACTATCTCAAGGATGATCAGAATAAATGGACAGCACCTGAGTTAAATACACACACACACACACACGCATATATATATATATATATATATATATATATGCATACATACACATAGACTGTAATATGGAGTTGGTCCCCCTTTTCAGCCAGCTAAAACAGCTTCCACTCTTGGACCGCTTTCAACAAGATTTTGGAGTTTCTGTGGGGCATTTATGAGATCAAGCACTGATGTTGGATGAGAAGGCCTGGCTCACAATCTCTGTTCCAGTTCATCTCAAAGGTATTGTATGGGGTTCAGATCAGGGCTCTGTGTGGTTCTCAGCATATTTATTATGATGGCTTTAGACAGTAAGCATTAAAACATATAACTGTTGTTATCAGACCCATCAGTGAATCTGGAAGTCATTCTTGCTGATATACGTGGCAGATGCCAGAGGTGGGAAGCAGCCTGGTTAGATGACGTAGGACTGAGGCAAATGCACACATGGATGATGCATCTTCACGATGAGTGTGGATTTTTCTCAGCAAGGCAGCCGAGTGGCTTTCCCATCAGCCTGTGCTCACAGAGCCTCTCTGACGTTGAGAAATCGCTGAAATTCTGGCTCCTTCTGCGATCCGATCAGCTGTTGCCCAACACACCAATACCACATGAAGGAACTGAAAGCCCAGCGCCGCCATAGTCCAGGCTCTGTTCAGAGTCAACATCACAGCTCCTAAATCGCAAAATCCCAGAACCAGATCCACAGCTGCCCGTTTCTGCAACAACAAGCTGCAAAGGGGGTGCACCGTCTCCCTTTTGGGAGAATAACAAACATTTCCAAGCCATTCTAAATCAATGAATCTAAATTGTGTTTGTGCAAAAGAATTTCGGTTTCCATAAACAAGCCGGTTGGCGAGGCATAGATAAAAACATGCTTTTCGACGGCTGATTGCTTTCAGGTGCTGGATCAGGTGTCTGAACAACTGACGTAGTTTTTGTGTTTTTGAAGGAAAACATATCCTTAAAGAATGCTGGGGAATCCCAAAGTTAAAAAGACAGTCCGGATGGGCCGCTTTACCAGAACGTCCCTTCATACTTCTGGTAATACACATTAAAGTTCACAAGTTCAGTGGCGGTATAGAATGGAGAACATCAGGGTCACATCTCACAATTAGTCTTGGAGAAGTGATTCAACAACCACACAGATTTGGTGTTGTATTTGCTTTGCACTCCAGCATGTTGGATTTGCAACAATAAGGCTAAAATGCTGATATTTAAACCTACCTCCATCTGTATTGGGTAAACCATCTTCGAAGTGGCTCATTTCATACAGTTGATATAATAATTTCTTTTCAGGAGACCGTAATCTCCATGCATGAGAAACTGAATGTAATCTTTAATGCTTGTGTGCAGACTTCTTGTAATCAGTGATTGTCTTTGACATCCCCAGATTGTGAAGACTTTGACTTTGAGTTTCAAGTCTCAAATTCAGCAAATAAAATGCAAGGTGGGTCAACTTACTTCAAGAACATTCTACTTTTTACCCCTCAAAGACTCCATAGCTTCGAATACTGGTTCGAGTCGTTGTCCTCATAGATCACAAACTGCAAAAGTGGTTTGAGGCCTAAATTCAGAATTCATCCAGTTTCTGCCATCACATTATTAACACAATATATTCAGCATCAATAGGAGCCATGCATGGTTTTTACATCATGTTCAGCTTATGAAGTGCTTTGCTGTAAATCAGGGGTTCCCGACCCTGATTATGGAGCAATCACGCACCTACATTTTGCTCATTTCCCTGCTTTAACCCTTAGAACTCAGAACTTATTAGTTCAACAAATATAAATGTAAAACCGGTGTGTGTTCTCCTACACACTCGCTGTTTGCTGTTCTTTCATTCGGCGTGCCACTGCTCGGCCGCTCTCTGGACCTCCTCCCTCTGCTGGTTTTCCCCACCCACTTGTGGGCGGAGACTATCCTGAAAGTTGTCCAGGGAACAAAAATCTTTTTTTGTTTGACCTTTTATTGTTTTTTTGTTCTTTGTAATGATTAATGTTACATGTTTTATTATTGCAATTTACATAGGACATAGGAACACCAAACAGATATCAGCATTACATCGGATACTAGCCAAATCTTCCTTACCTCAAACAAAATACATTTCCATGTCATTCTAAATCAATTCTTAATCTCTTACCTAGTTGTGTGATTTCTGAACAAATGTACAGACAGAAGATACATCATGTTGAGCAACTAGTTTACACAAAGCTTATGGCTAGTCTGCAGTAAGAGGCCTACAGCTAGATTTCTTAGCTAGATTAGCATTATATCTACAGTGTAAAATAAAAGAAGCTTTGGACACAAAACATGTTTTTTTTTTACAAACCAATTGTTCTAAGACTATCATTGATCTCTATAGGTTTCACACTTACACAACTCCAGTATTGGGATATACACTTCAACAGACTTTCTGTCTGACTCTACTGCTGGACAGTAGAATGTTGGTGTAGTCTTCCTTAAATGGCTGTCTTTGGTTTGACATCTTAAAGAATGTTCACAATCTACTCAACAGTTTTTTTTGCAGTGGTTTTACACCGTTGTTACTAAAGCCACCAATGCAAGTCTTGCTGACCAAATTTCAGTGAATCATCAGATCAAGATGTCTCAGTGGTTCTCACAGATACACCATCAATGCATACTTGAAATCTTTGAATTTCAGGCAGGAAATCTCTACTTTACATAGTCCTGAGGACCTGTCTCTGAACTTTGACTGGAGATGCACCATTTTCTTAAAACTTCACATTGTTACGTTCTGGCCAGCGGCCATAGTTAAGCCGCTGCTTTTTTGTTTCCCTTTGTTTTCCAGGACCCTTATTTTG
>JBBPDC010163718.1:0-18194 GCA_037974485.1 Hemigrammopetersius urotaenia | reverse complement strand
ACACACACACACACACACACACACACACACACACACACACACACACACACACACACACACACACACACAAAAGAGTGAAATGGTGTTTAATCCCCCCCAGTTGCCTCAATGCCTTGATGTCTGCATTGTCTATTACACCTGTGCTTCAGAAAGCAGCACAACTAAACTAAAACTAGAAACTAAAATCCTTACTGGTCAAGATATGTCATGAAACAGTGTTCTGTGGGTTATTCATTTTGGCAGGGTCGCTCGGTTTCACTGGTACAGAACTTTCTTCTTTCATTTGACCTGATCTGAAGCTCAGGAATGCACTATAAGCACTGGCAGTAGATCTGCATGGTTACCAGATCAGAGAAAGGGATAAGAAGCCATGCAGTTGTCAAATAGTGTACGAATCACCACAGGGCCAAGCTCGGGTTGATCTTACACTTGACACTTTGCCCACTTTTTTTTTTTTTCACTTTGAAAATGATTGGTAGTCAGGAGAATCAGTTAAAGGATTCATTCGCTATACTAATGTTACTAACAATAAACAGACATTGCGTCTATTTGTGACCAGCCTCCATCCCTTGCCCTCATTTGCACATACAGTTAAACCACTCCTTCAGTGCATCTGCCTGTGGCACTTACCAAGGCTCCTGCTGCCGTGGACTTTGGGTCCTTGTGGAACGTCAGGACGCCTCCATGGAGAACAGTCCACGAAAGAGCCCAGTTTTTTCTGTGGAAAAAACATGGAAAATGTGTTAAAAATGTAACATAAAAAACATATAAACTCTAAATCACATTGAGTTTAAGGTGGCCATTACCTTACTTTCTTCCCGTTCTCACATATCTTGGTCCTGTTGAGGATCCCAGCTTTCTCCAGATTGGACAACTGGAGAAAAGGAACAGGACTTTTTAAGCGGGGAGACATTATGAACCACGCTCATCCTATGCATCAAAGGTTTGGGAGTGCCTAACCCTCTTTTTCCAAATAATATGGAATTTCACTACTACTATTATGAGTGTAAAGATCCATGATCTGATTCCATTCACAAGTTCACGATTCAGCATTTTCACAATATTTCAAATGAAATACGAATGTAAAAACATGATGCAGGTGGTGAAGGGTGATAAATGACATGAATATGTTGGGCTGGGTTGTTGACTAGCACTGGTCAAACACAAAAAAATGCAACCACATCAAATATTATAATTACACCCCACAATGCAGGTGCTTATCTTTTTAGTATATTCATCTTCAGTCGCTTGATGTTCATCCAATGTGTCCTCCTTTATGTGAAGAGCAAGAACACTTTATTGATGATGGAGGTAACTGGTTAAAAGCACTTTTGGGTGTGACATCACTGCAAGGGTATAAAAAGTGTAGTCTTTGGTGATCATTTTCTCAAATATGATTTCTTGCTTTTAACCATACTCTGCTATGAAATATACATATATGTATATTTCATAGCAGAGTTGCAGTGCCACAATTTAACCACTAGAAGGCAGTGGAACCCTATCTTTCTTTGCTGTGTCATATTTCCTGCATGTCTGAATAGAACTCACGTTCCAGTACACCATCCTTGATTTTTACTGGTATTTAAGTAGATTCATAGCTCTATCAAAATATTGAGCAAAGTCCTGAGCTGCAGATTGGGTGAAATGTGGGAGAGCAGAGAAAATAAAGTTTAACTTGACTATTCGAGTGCAGCCATGCACTAGTCTGGACGGCTGATCTGTTTATGAGTGCTAGTCAAAGCACGCTAAGGGGAGGATGAGTTTCCTGTGTGTGTGTGTGTTTGTTTATGTGTGAGTGTGAGAGAGAGCGTGTGTGTGTGTGTGTATGAGAGAGAGAGGGAATGAGTGAGAAAGACTGAAAAGTCAGTGAGAAAACTAGATGCACCACATTGCATTGCCTAATATGCCAGCTGCAGAAGTTGAGCGAATGAATAAGACTTTAATCATGACACGTGGTCTTTTGTGTTTCAGTGAATGTGTTGTCTTTGCATAAAAAAAGCATCTACATGCCATAAAGAAAAAGCTACTGTTAATAATAACTGTCCATTCACAGATATAAATATATATATGTGACTGAGGTTCATGTCAGTTACACTAGAAGTCAATAGTCACCTAAATTTAACACCACAAATCTGACAACAAAAAAAATCACTGAAGTTCCCCTTCAAGTCTCTGCTTCCACCTGCTTTTACTGACAGTCCTCTGTGTGTTCACTGAGGGAGAAAGTGACTTACATTATGTGGCATCTCTGGGGAACTGGACACATCACTGTCGGAAGCATTCCTTTGATGGCCGAGGGAGAATCTCTGTCAAAAACAGAATAGAAACGATTTCACATTTTCACAAAACCGCACAGCGTGCACAGCAGTTCTGTGATTAACAGTGACGGACAGGGCAGTGGATCCAGTGTGGCATGTTGAAATTAGGGAATGTCTCAGTTTAGGGCAGCTTATTAATGTCAAACTGTCCAAAATTTTTTTTCCAGAAACAGATCATGCCTGGAATGCATCCGCGAACAGATATTCAACAGATACTCAATAAACACTGCAGAGTCACATGGAAAATAATCTTAACCATTTCAGTTATGCATCAGTTATCCAGAGCAACAGAGATAGGGAGGACCACTCAACACACCCAGAGAGAAGTAGTGGACAGTTTTTACTAGTAAAAGATTAAAAACTGGTTAAGAGGCTGATTTACCTCTAGCCCATAGCCTATTCATGACACTAAAATGCCCCAGGACACGTTACACACAGTGAGGCGGCCCATAGATATATCTTCCATATAAGGCCATATTTTAAGCACATAATAACCAGCTCTGTCTTTCGGCAGTCAAATGCTGAGGGGGCAGGTTGGTCTGATTCCAAAATATGATAAACGTATGACCAGAGCGGATGCAAAACAAAACAACTGTATACATGTTTTGTTTGTAAACAAAACAAATAATAAATGCTGTGCAAAAAATGGACTTATGGAATGTAGGTGCACACCTCATCCTGAGACCCCGTGCTATTCCTCCAGCTCCTCATCCCTCCATCCTGCTCCACTGGCCCCCCGTTTCCCACTCTACACTGACCCACACCAGCAGAATGCTAGAGAGAGAGAGGAGACAGATAAGAGAGAAGAGAGAGAAAAAAAGTAAAAGGGATGAGAAAATAGAATGTGAGAGGACAGAAAGTGAGAATGAGAGAGAGAGAAAGAGGAAGTGAAAAAGACAGAAACAAAGACAAGAAAATAAAAAGGAGAAAGAAAAAAGAGAGAAATAAAGAGAGAGGAGATAAAGATTCACTCTACTATAAGTAAGAATTATCATTAAGCAGACAATAAAAAGTCGTTGATGAAGTTCTCAGTTAAAAAAGGAATTAAATGGACGGCCTGATGGTTTTATGATGAACAGGCTGTTCCTAAAGGAGCTCTACGGGAAGATGCTGCCAGTGTTGCTCCAAGTGACGCTTTTGAAATGTTAAAGTTTACACATTCTTAGTTTATTCTTTTATGCATGATATAGAAAACCAATTTTTTAAATAAAACATGTCGATTTATTATGAACTAATCAGATCTTAAAAATGAAAGGTCTGTCACGGAACCAAAAGAAACTCCAGAAGAGAGAAGAAAAAGAAAAACAAAGTTTCTAACCTCAGGTAGGGTCCACTGGGACTTGGAGCCGTCTCGCAGGTAGTAGTACGTCTGTCCCCGATCGTCCAGTGACTTGATCCACTGTGTACACAAACATCGACCTCAGGCCAAACCCCATATGAAAATAACCCACATGTAATAACCAATATAGCAAAGCCTCAAGCCACACACTTGTTTCCACTGAATTAAAGTGACAGTTCAGTGAAAAGTATTACGTCTCCCCAGCTCAAATAAAGCTCTGGAAAAAATAAAAGACCACTGATTTATTTTTAAATCAGCATCTCTAGGAGTATGAGAACCATTCCATGCCAGTGTCTGTTAATTCCAACACAAGCATCTCATTCTGCTTTATCAGAATCAGAATCAGAAAACTTTATTTATCCCTGAGGAAATTGTTAAAATGAGGCACTGATTAGTGATAACCTGAATCAAATCTTATTTAATGAGGAAAAGTTTTAAAATTCTGCTGTAACACTCTCCTCTCACAATGTGACCAGTTGTATGGCAAAACATTGCTTGAAGTACTTCAAAGGTAATTACTGCCATTTTGTTTAAGAGTGAACAAGAGATTTGTTCTGTAAATGCTGCATCATTTTCCTTAATTCTATGTATTGTCTTTACAATGATACTTTAAAGAACACTACTTTTATTTGGAAGTTAAGAGAAATATTGTCAGCGGTTCTTTAAGACGATGGCAAAGCTGTTCGGTTCAATACTTGCACCTAAAAAAGGTAAAACCTCAGAAACCGAACATTCGTATATACATCGTAGCTGTATAATCAATCAGCCATGACACGTTAGGTGTTACGAATTAGCTTCTTTAGTTCCACACTGGAGCCTGGATGTCAAAGCCGCCATTGCCTACATTAGCCTTACAGCTGGAGCCCCACTGAGGAAGCTTACTTCAGACACCAGGCATAGATAAGATTATCTAAGATTTGGTGGAAGGGGACAACATAGTCAAACTACTGCTTTAAGGGTCCGGCGGGCCATACCTGCTCTTGCGTGCGCTCACTCGTGAAGACCCAGGCTCCGTCTCGGTCTATGCTGAGGGTCCAGCCTGCAGGTGTGCTGCGATCCAGGCAGGCTCGAGGGATGTGCGCTTTTTTCACGTGAGCGAGAGCGTATTCGGAGGTGAGGGGAAACGGTAAAGGAGACACAGCGTCCTCCAGGCCCAGAGACTCCAGAACGTCCTCTTCAGCAGGGTAGTCTTCCTCAGGCAGCGGAGGCTAACGGTGAGACAAAAAAAAGGCATTAGAAACTAATTCCATTTATACTGTATTTCAGTTTTTAATGTATTTTTTATTACTACATCACACTATGAACAGTGTGAAATTCTTTCTCTGCATTCAACCCATTCACTAAGTGAATTAGGGGGCTGCCACCAATGAGGGGCACCCGGGAAGCAGTGTGCGGGGACGGTACCCTGCTCAAGGGTACCTCAGAGGTGACACTAGCAGTTGGGATTCAAACCCACAACCTTCTGATTGCAGGGCCAATGTCCTAACCACTAGGCCACCAGCTGCAAGTTTAAATGGGTTTATACATTTACTTCTACTAATATACTCATCCACTCGTATACATGATGTGTCTGTGTGTGTGTACATACACACACACACACACACACTAACTGACTGGGGAACGGAGGGATCACCCTACCCACCCAGAGAGAGGACAGTTATGCTGAGTGATGGGGAGAGGCAATCCTCGGATACCCCAGCCCATGTTTTGACCAGCCAGGGCATGTTTGTGTACTGTAGACATTTGCGTGAGTGTGTGGGCCCTGAAATGTAGTTACGATTAGAGTACATGTCCCCCAAGCTTTTACTGAACAGGTGTTTTTAAACTATAGCTATAAACATGTTCCTCCTGGTGTTTTTAAACTACAACTGTAATTACTTTAATTCTGTTAGTAATTATGTATTAATTATTTATGTTATTGCTTTTCTTTCTTACATTTTTTATCCTGCTTTTTATGTTTTCTTTTGGTGTAATTTTCTACAGTAAATTAAATCTACCAAATTACACACTTTAAAGTGTCATTAAAATACAATTAGATGGTTTGCTGCAGTTATTCCTGCTGTTTCTAGAACAAAGAAAGATGAACTGAAACTTCCATTATTTGCTTTTTGGGTCAGTTCTTGTTTTCGAAAGTTTAGTGGAAAAATGCCCTGAGAGTGTTCCGTACTTTTACAGCATCCCGAAACCAGCCTGACAGCTGAAGCCATTCCCAACTGGGCCATAAAGCCCTTATTTAGTATTTTAACTTGATGGCCTGTGTTTGATCTGAAAACAGGCTGCAGTTGCAGACTTTAGTGGAAACAACTGTCGATAATTAAAACCTGCCACCTTTGTGCGGTCTACCATAGTAAAGAGGCAGAGCTTTATACTGTATTTCCAAATCAAGTTCTGTGGTAGACACAGTAGTAAGCAAATGTTTGGGAGTCCCTGATAAAAATGCATTATGATTTCAGTATATTGAGGTCAAATCTTTGAAAGAGATATAAATGCTGTGCCATGTTATACCACTACTACTCTAACATACCGGTCCTCCGTCAGGTAGACTGCTTAGCAGGTCTTCCGGCAGGTCCCATAAGCTCTCTCCAGAGACCGGGTTGAAGTAGTAGTGTCGACCACTGCTCTCATCCAGCACCTTCTCCCAGTCTGAGCCCCATCTGGGTGGGGAGGAGACTGAGGGTGAACAGACTGGGGACTGGACCGGGGAGGGCGAGGTGGGAGGCTCCTCCGCACCCGTGTCAGACTCCATGGAGCGACTAAGTGGGTTGTCCCAGGTGCTGCGGCCTGTGCTGGGCTGATAATAGTACTGCTGACCGCTCTCCTGGTCAGTGTGGATCTCCCATCCTTTTGAGTCGAGATGAAGGTTGTTAGGGCGGTCAGGTGTAGAGTCTGAAGTCTCTGGGACGCCCCACGAGGATCGTGGCGAAGTGGCAGAGAAGGTCAAGTCAGAGACGCTCTTCCGGGCCCTGGGGACGTTCACGTACACAGCTGACAGATCCTCATCCTCCACCTGGTACAGAGCAAAAGACACAAAGTTAGCGAGAAAAAAACGAAACCCTTTAGTAGTAGAAATCTCTGACCAACTATGGTACTTTGGAAAATTTCATGAAATTTATAATTTTACACACAATGAGATTTGATTTCATAACTCAATACATAACTCAATGAATACAAACATAATCAGTAAATGGTTGAATGTGTTAATTGTGAAAGAAGGGAGGACCAATTCCATATTATAGGCTCTGAATTTGAATGCAGTTTCACTAAAGTCCCCGTTGGTGTAATGGTCAGGTGTCCCAATACCTTTGTCCATATACATTTTTGCAAACCAGTGGAGAAAACAAGCTCCTGTGCATGAAAAAGACTGGGTGGCCCCAAACAGGACTTTGTTCTATAAGGTGATGGGCATGAATGTCAAATTGTGGTAAACACACAAATGCAATTTCCAAAATGTAGGCATGCATTGAGTTACACACAATCCACTGAGTTACACACATGCATTGTTGGTAACTCAGTGGATGGAACGACTGCCTATACACCCATTAACAACAATAATCACTCTGTAGGATGTGTCATATCTCTCACATATTAGCAGCAAGCGTGTGCGCAGTCAGATGTTGCGGAACTAGCCTTTCAGTATGCTTGCTAAAAAAGGCACATCCTGCAGACACAGGAAACATACTAGAAGGGCACAATTTGAAAAGACTACGACCATAACCAGGCCAACCTTGGCATATTCTGCTCACTTTATCTATTTAGGGACAGCCGCACATCACATAGAGCACTGCCCTGAGGGTAAAAAAAAAGCAGAGTTAGAACCTGTGCAGCATCAAGAGGCAGCGACACAATAAAAAGTGTGTATGGACGGAGCCCACTAGTTGTGGTCTAAAAAGCGCTGGTCTGTCTACTCTAGACCGTAAGACAAACAATGTGGGTTTCCGTTCGCTAAAGTAGAGCTGCAAGAGCTGTAAAAGCACTCAGTACTGTGGCCATTGTTTAACAATTTATTATAAAATCATTTTTTATTATTAATTTGAAAAGAAAGTATTTGATCAGGATTCATCCAATTATGCACTGATATCAAAACAACATTGGTATCAGGTCAATACTGGTAATTCCACAGTATCCGTATGGGCTGTGCAGACTGAATAACGTGTGTGCGCCAGTAGATGGACCTTAAATACAGTGGAGGGAATATACCCTGAACAGCAGTAGTGAAAAAAAAAAAACTCAACACACAGCAGTATAGTGGGTGATAGACTGGAGGTAATTCTTCATAATATAACCTTTGCACAGATAAACTTTAAATAAGATCAGATATGCAACGACACAAACAGTGTAAACCACAGTGTACAAAAAAGTGTACAAAAATGTAATAATTCATTCCACCAACTGAATGGTTGAGTAAGAATTCTTTCATTAATTCCTCTTTATTTCTGCCCAATTCAGTCATCTCCAATTCCACTCATCAGGTAGGACTCCCTCATCACACAATACCAACACTGGAAGCCATCCAACTCTTGGGTCAATGTCTATAAAACAAACAGACTCACTCATATTTGGCATACAGTGCTTGGTCCACAGCTATAATGTAGTAACTAGGGCTGGGCACATTATCATCACATCCATTCATTTTGAAAGTTTGTTGCTTTTTTGTGCTCGTGTGCATGCAGTGCTATACGTCTCGGCTGTTTTTCGTGGACATCAGTTGTCCCATGTTTTATGGACAAAAGTAATGGGACGCCTGACCATCATACCAACAGAGACTTCAATGACATTGTGCTCAGATACATAGACTTTAACAAGTTGGTCCCCCATTGCAGCATATTTGATGTAATTACATTAATATTTAAGTTGAGATTTACAAGAAACATTATAACTGTAACTGTGTAACTGTTTTTAAAAAGCTCCAAAAGTGTTTGCAAAGCACGATTAATCTCAGAAAACAACGTGATTAATCGACATTAGATTTTTTAACCGATGCCCAGCATTAGTAGTAACACAAGCCAGTTTGAAGCTCAGAAGGCAGCGGACGCTGCAGTGAGGCGTAAGAGTGGACCATGTAAGAGAGTGGAAATGGAAGACCTGCAGATCAGACAGGTGCAATCTGGACCTCACCTGAACTCCCAACAGAGCCCTCTGAGGATACACACCTCTTCTGAAATACCTCTGATAGAGAGCAAGAGAAAGTAAGAAAGAAGGCAAGAAGAAGAGAGAGAAAAAAGAAAGAAAGAAAGAAAAAAGAGAGAAAGAGAAAAAAAAAGAGTCAGATAGACAGTCAGACAGACAGAGGGGCAGAAAGACAGAAATAAATACACATTCAGACAGAAAGGAAGACACAAAAGAAAGACAATAGAAAGAGAGGGACAAATGTCATATGCACAGAAGAAGAAAATAGAAAAGGAAGACCATGAAAAGAAATGGTTAAAGAAAGGAAAATGACAGATAAAAACAGTAAGTGGTAGGTAAGGTCCGACACTGTTGTACGGTCAATAACCTGCCATCCCATGGAGACAGCACTGCTGTCTGAGATCAAGAGGAAAGCTGCACGAAAGATGGGACGACAAAAAAAGAGAACAAGGGAGAATGAGTGCTTAAGGGAAAACACGAGAGTCTCAGACCGGAATGTATGCCACCTTTCCAAAGATAAAATTAGACGCTTTGGGCCAGCAGAGACCGGCGTATACCCTGCATATGTCACTTTACAAGTAGGCTAAGAGAAAGAGGGATAGAGAGCCAGGAAGAGAGGAGGACAGGAGAGGAAATGTGGGTGTTAGAAGCTTAGTGGGTAAAACACTTGCCTGTGACCCCAATGACAACAAGGTTGTATGTTCAAACCCCCACTTTCTACCATTGTGTCCTTGAGCAAGACACTTACCCCCTCGGGTTGCTCCAGGAGGACTGTCCCTGTAACTAATGATTGTAAGGATGTCTGCCAAATTCCGTATATGTAAATAAGGGGGGACTAACAGATGGACAGTGACCAGATGTACAGAGCAAAGAGTGCCCCTTAAGTCCTCAAACATTATTGTTTACACTGTACTGGTTCTGAGACAGAGCAGCTTGACGTGGGTCAAAAAGTCCCAGCCAATACCCAAAAGCAGCGTCAGGGTGAATGACCTCTCTGTGCCCCGGGGGCAGCAGTCACGCCCTGATAGTGCCTGGTATGAATCACATCTGCTGCCACTTAAGCAGCATCCTGTGGAGAGAATAAACTGAACACACACTTTGACACTCAAAGGCCACACCAGGGAGTGCTTTAACAGGAGGAGACCACAGACTCGTTAACAACAACAAATTCAGCTTGACAGCTAAAACACAAAGTCTTTCCTTTTTTATGCTGAAGATCTAATGGACATTTCCACTATAAGGTCCTGCCTTGTAGTCCACTATTGTGAAACAGCACCCATATCTTCAGCATGGCTGTACTTGCAAAAACACCGCAATAGAGGACTGTGGAACTGACATCTGGAGGTGTGCGCCTTCACAACTTCCTGCTTTCGAAAACTTCAGCAAAACATGAGGCAGCTTTGCAGAAAAAACACCCAGTTGTAGACAGAAACCGTCCACACAGTTGGAGGTTCAAATCAACATAGCATTGCAGTCAAATCACCGTGCTACTTATCAAGTTGTAAACTCAAAACAACATATCCATTAAGTCGGGTCAAGACAATGTTAAAGAATCAAGACAACACGTCTGCCTGTAGAACCAGAACAACACTTTAACCAGAACATAAAGTGAAACCAAAACATTCACCAAGTTCTAGAATCAAACTAACATGGCCACTAAATTGGAGAACCAAATCAATATGAAGTAGATTGAACAAAATGCCATCAAGTTGTAGAATCAAACCAACATCAAGCAGAATGAAACCAAAACATTCAGGAAATTGTAGAAATCCACCAAAATGTCCACCAAATCATTGATTCAAACCAAATCAAATCAACACCAGGAACTTGTAGAACTGGACTAAAATGTCCACCAGTCAAGGATGTGCACAGAAATGTCCACCAGGTTGTAGAATGAAGCCAAAATGCCTACCAAGTCATAGAAGTATACCAAAATCTCCACAAAGTTGTAGTACTCTATCAAAAAGTCCACAAAGTTGTAGAATCAAATCAAAACATCCACAAAGTTGTAGAACCACAACAAAATGTCCACTAAGTAGAATCAAACGAACACATCTAGCAAGCAGAAATGTGTGTTTTCCCAGAAGCCTACCTGAGAAGCCAGAGAGTAAGCGGCTGCGGCGGTTTTGGGCCGGCAGTTGAGCCGGACCTTGGCGTAATAATCCACCATGGTTTTTGTTCTGGATGTTCCAAATGGTCACAGTGCCAGAAAGCTAGCTACCCTGCAGCTAGTGGAGCACAGACTGGAGTGACCCTGAGCTCCATGCACTTTCGCTGACTCTCACACATACGCACTCAAACAAGAGCATCTTCAGCAAGCTGTGTCTACACCGTCTGTGGATAGAGAAAAGGAGAACTGCCTGCTCTCAGAGCGAGGGGGAGGGGGAAGACACAGGACGCGTTAGACGGGGGGGAGAGAGAGAGAGAGAGAGGTGGGTGGCAATGTGTCAACAGAGAAAATGAATGAAAAAAATGAGAAAGAGGTCAGTTAGGCTGGAAACGTGCAAACAAAAGAGCAGGTCGCTTCACCACTAGTGCTCTTTCAGCTTCAGAAAGAAAGTTTCACCACAACCAAAGCCTTTTACTGGACTTTATTTTATCATCTTATGGCCTCTCAGTGTCTCTTCTAGTCTAACCATCAACTTGGTGAACTTGAGTGTAGGCTGAAGTCAAGGTAATTTTTACCAAGACAAGAACCACTCAAATGAAAACTAACAGGACTAAAGTTCTAGGTCATGTTCCACTTGCTTGAGAGACAGCAGAATCTTCATCACAACCTTTGGTTTAATTGTGGTTAACTGTGACAGCAGCCCAGCCTGTCGTTGCCAGCAGTAACTTGGTTAGCACTGATGTACGTTGCTCTGGATAAGAGTGTCTGATAAATGCCGTAAACATAAACGTTGCCCCAGAGTCATATTTTAGAGAAGGCAGAACAGTAAACTTAGCTGGGCAGAACTGAACAGAACACATCAAGCGAACAGAGCTGTGAGACACTTCACAGATCAGCGGAACAAAACCACATTCAGGGAAATCTGATCCAAACTGAGCAAGCCGAGCTCGGATCCACACTGCTGCACTGTTTATCTGGAACATCAGCAGGAGGACCTGCTTTTTTCAGTGGAAGGAGTGTTCGATATTAAAGCACATTCAGTGATTCTTCATCTCATGCTTGCAACCAAATCACAGCCTTTCTGTTATTTGTCATAATGGACTCCCTCTATTGTTCTAATGCATAGATGTTCTCTTATATTCAGTAATTACACAAAATCACAAGTAGAATACAATGACGTTTAGAGAAACATTCTCGAGGACCCTCAGGTACCAAACACTATTAAAGTGAAACCTGGACCAATGACCAATAGAAAAAGCGCAGTTCCAGATTTTTTGGCGATGAAGGTTCAGGTTCTTTGTGCAGTGGAAGAACAGCAGGATGCAGGAAAGGCTTCATGTAGCAGAAGATCTCCAGGGAGGAGTTCAAAAGTGTTCAAAGTGAGATGATAGTTAAACAGCTTCCTCCAATAGCTGTGAGTGTGAAGGCCGAGTATGTGTGTGTGTGTGTGTGTGTGTGTGCGCACGTGTGTTTCAGAGAGAAAACGTGTGTGGGCGTGTGTTTCCAAACAACATTGAACTTCGCCTAAATCAGGCTTTCCCCCACAAAGGCCAGGGGTGAAAAGACCACACTGATTCTCCACTGCATCTCCAACCGAAGCCTTGTGTATGGTGCTGTGAAAAATTGTTGGCCCCCTCCTAACTTCTTTACACTTGTTTTACAAATTTGTATAACATTTTAGTATAACACAAAGAAAACCTTCCAATAATGTGCCCAGTGAGTGGAAGGACAAGCTGTTTCTAATTAAAGAGACCAGTCAGTGGAAGCCCAATGCAGGAGTTTCTAATAAAGTGGCCAGTGAGTATAAGGCAGATGATCCCAGTATGTTTCCTACCTGCTCATTGTTGTCATGTGTGGTGAAGCAGGAGTGAGAGATGCTTCTGTTTCTTATATTGTATTTGTTTATCTGCTTTGAAATCTTATATTTAGTATCTAATAGTTATTTCAGAAGTTCCTGGAACAATCCAGAGCTGGACAAAAACCCTGCTTGTCTAAATCAGGTATCCAGCTCCATAAGTAGTTTGCTATTCAAATCTTCACTGAGAGTTTGAACCTACATGACCTTCCTGCAAACACACAAGCCAATGTTTGTAATACAGTGCTCGCCCCAACAAACATATTTAACATATTTTCACTTTCATGAATGGTCAGCTGTCACATACGTTAGACTGCAAACATTTTGGTGCACTTTTTATACTGCTGCAGATGTAAATGGCCATTTATGGTTATTAATCACAATAAGACCATTTTTGGCTTCTTTTTTCCAGCACGCTAAATGCAGATATTCTTGACTAAAATGCCATATTTTAGTTTATTATTCCTTGATTAACATTAAATCACATCTAGATTACTCATTGACACTGTGAAACGAGTATGAACAATGGTCATGTGATCTAAAACTAGTCGTGGTTCTTTGGTCTTTCAAGGTTTTAAAGAGTAGAAAACAATCCAGAACAGCCACTGTTTGTATGGGACTCCCGGTCGTCTCTATCCGGTAGCCTAGACACACGGCTGCTGTACGTCATCTGTTATTAGGGCACATTTTTCTAAGATATAATCAGCCTAACCTCAGGGGAACCTCCTCAATGTAGTCGTATTCTCAAAGGCAGCTGCCTTAAATGGCACTGACACCAAATAACTGAAAGTACAGAATGTGCAGAGCAGCACTGAAAAAAGCCAATTCGATTTCAGGCCTCTTCTTAAAAGACATTTTAAAATCACTGGATCAAATGTACATGTAAAACGTAAATGTAAAATCTGTATCCCCATATATATTACATATGCGTAAGTATATAATAATGAAATGCTCCATGTGTATAATATATGTACTAATGTCCCATATGCAGATGTGCATATATTTAATGTGTGTGTATATACAGACATACACACATATACATACATGCATATATACATACATCCACATTGCACATATACTACTGTGAGAACAACTGTTAAGGGGATGTAAAAACCCTAATAACAGAAGTAAAACCATTTCTGTTGGTTAATTCGTTAATTTTACAGGTGAATTATGTAAAAAAACACAAAAGGGTTTTATTGTTCGGAGGGTGGTGATATATGCATAAGTAAATGTAATTATATGTCTCTTGTATATGTTTTGGTATCTATAAGACCAGTACCCCTTTATAAGGCCCGATCAGAAGCCACTGTTGCCACAAAACCAGCTGTAAGCTTGCTAACAGAGGGGCGGTATCACCTGACATGGGTCTAAGTTTTTCAGGCTGTTTCTCTCAGCACTGGCACGGTGAAATACTGCAAAGAATTTATAGCCATAATCAATGGATAAGGGACGGACTGTGGAGGCCCCAGATTGAGAAAGCATGCGACTGCTTACTTAACCAAATTATTCCAATGAAACAGGGACTGACGAGGCAGGGGCCTGAGTTTCACCCCCTCACACACACACACACACACACATACAGAGCACACACACACATACACAATCAGCCTCTCTCTTGCACAGAAGGGTTATTGAAGCCAGCTCCCCACCCCACTGCCGTTACATCATCAAGCATGGCCTGGAATCCTGGATTACCTCAGCGCTGAACTGACTGGTGTTCTGCTCGGTGTTACATGGCGACGGTTGGTAATGGCCACAAGCAAAGAGGCTAGACCCACACACCTGCAGCCTGAACAAACAACCGGTCATGCAGAGATACCTCGTCCCGCTGAGACAGAAGGCCGCCATTATCATTATCATCAGACAGATCAGAGGAGAACAGGAACCAACGAGCAACAGCCTGCATTCCAAAGTGAATATTTCCTGAAATACAAATCCTGGACTTCTAAAACAGAACACATGCAAAAGAGTTCGGATTTAGTACTACTGGGACGAGATTAGTTTTCCAAGAGATCATTTTACCACTGGGCCTCTGTAATGTTTGTGACCAATTCTCACAGAATTAGTAATGTGCTGAGAAGGCTTAACCTGTAGAAGGATTTAACTTAACCAAATGATTAAATTTAATCTAATCAGTTTATTTCCACATGTTGTTTATAGAAGGGGATTAATATACAGTAATCCCTCAGGTTTATGCGGATCAGCACTCGCGGATTCAGCATGAGGACCAAACTGTATTAGCGCCACCAGTCCAGCGGTGGCAGTAATACACTGAAAAGTTGTCGAACACCATAAAAAGAAGAAGAAGGAGCAGTCTGTTGCAGCATGTAGCACGACTGCTCTGTGCCTTGTCCTCGTATTTTAGTGTTTAAATCTCTCCCCCCTCAATCTTCAACAGTTATCTCGGTTTATTCAGTATTAGTAAGCTGTGCCCTGTCTAAACATGCAGGTAGAGAGAGTTATTTCAACGTTTCTTTGCACGCTGCTAATGCTAACCGCGAATGCTAACTTTTTTTAAGCAATACTTTTTTTCTGATCCGGATTATTTATTTACCATTACATTTTCTTTAAGGGTAATGCATTAAATTGAGTTTAAAATGAAGTCATTGTGTTCTGTGAGCATATTTGGGGTCAAATTTAGGGTTTACACTATAAAAAGTTTTTTCACTATACATGGGTGCTCTTGGAACGTAACCCCCACGAAAAGTGGGGGGGTTATAGTAATGTTTATTTCAAAAGGTCACTTTCCAGGGCTTTATCACAATCCCACAATGCAAAAGAATGCACAAACCACACAGCCTAGTAGAAAAGAGAACCCAGAATGCACTCTGTCATTTGGTTGGAAGATTCATGACCTACTTTCACACTACTATGGCAACATCTCCCCTGACCATTCTACAGATTCCAAATGTAAGTAGTGGATTAATTATTCCTCTGAATTAATTAATTGTACTGTAGGTACAGCCACACTACACTCATTGGGCATTTCATCAGAAATGCCTACAATTCAAAGCACTCCCCTACCATAATCATTAATGATTAAAGATCACCACATGAGCATGACCCCCTGCTCTGAGTGGAAAAAAAATCTTCATTTACAACACCATTTAAAATGTGCCCCATACTGTGTCTTGCAAAAGTGTAAGGTACTTGAGATCATATCAAATCCATACCAACCATTAAGTAATGTACATCTTCAGCTGTACAGCCCATCCCTAATGACTAGATGTTTGGCACACTGACATGGTAGTGTGTGTGTGGTGCTGGTACATGTGTAAATGTAATAGTTACTATTGGGAACCCAGCACATGTACTGGTGACTAGGATGCTGGAGCACAGATGGTGCTCTAGGTCTCACCCTACAGTCTCAGTATCTGAATGAGGAAGTTGAAACGGATGTTACATAAATAACACTTGACTTAGAGTGTGAGACTGCCTCCATACGAAGTCCCAACCTGAGATAAAGTCCTCTCGTTGCGTCTAGAGGTCAGTCTGGAAACCTGAATGCTATGCAAGCGACTAGCCTCATTAGTCATCTCAACACACAGATTGTCATTGTCATTTCTCAAATGGAGGGAATATAGCAGAAGACAAAAATACTGACCATCAACAGGCCAGACAGGAGTGGGGCAATCAGTCAGCTGATCCACACTAGGGATAAATAAAGGCTTTCTGGGCTTTAGACTCTTTTATGAGAAACTGGATTAATGTTTTTTTTGTCAGGTTTCATAACAACATACATTATATGGACAAAAGTATTGGGATGCCTGACCATTACATCAACAGGGACTTTAATGACACTGCATTAAAATACATCAACTTTAATATGGAGTTGGTCTCACTTTGCAGCTATATCTTGGAAGACTGTCCATAAGATTTTGGAGTTTCTCTGGGAATTTGTGCCCATTCATTCTGTAGAGCATTTATGAGGTCAGACACTGATCTCCGTTCCAGTTCATCCCAAAGGTGTTGGATGGGGTTGAGGTCAGGACTGTGCGGGCCAGTCAAGTTCCACAAGTTCCATCACAGGGTTAAATCGACACATTTGTGGACAACAATACATTTCAGGGATAAATAAGTAATGTGCTGAGAAGGCCTAACCTGAGAAGGATTTAACTTAACCAAATAATTAAATTTAATCTAATCAGAGTTTATTTCCACATGTTGTTTATAGAAGGGGATTAATATACAGTAATCCCTCAGGTTTATGCGGATCAGCACTTGCGGATTCAGCATGAGGACCGAACTGTATTAGTGCCACCAGTCCAGCGGTGGCAGTAATACACTGAAAAGTTGTCAAACACCATAAAAAGAAGAAGAAGGAGCAGTCTTTTGCAGCATGTAGCACGACTGCTCTGTGTCTTGTCCTCGTATTTTAGTGTTTAAAACTCTCCCAAAGGTGTTGGATGGGGTTGAGGTCAGGACTGTGTGGGCCAGTCAAGTTCCACAAGTTCCATCACAGGGTTAAATCAACACATTTGTGGACAACAATATATTTCAGGGATAAAATAGTAGTCCAAATTTTCTCTGCATTTTTGCCCCTTTTTACAGGTAAAAGCCTTTTCCATTTAAGGTATAAACTTTGCTTTTCTGGAACTGAACAAGTACATGAAACTTATATTATAATAATTAACACTGTGCTAGCTGCATGACTAAAGCAAGGCATGTGTTCCTCAAACTAAGCCACTAAACCATGAATTTTTGACACAGAAAAATACACTAAACAGCGAAGCATTAGCCTGAAGCCAGAATTCTGTCTGAATTTTTACAGATCTTAAAGAGGTCAAAAATCAGTTGTATATTACACACGTTTGTTTTATATTCTTTGTATCTAATGGGTGTAAGAATCTGTTAACATGAAGCTAACCACAAGCCTAAACCAGGACACACTGGCCTCAAACAGTGTGGAAGAACTGAGTGACAGACTCATTTATGTGGTTTCTGACACTGTATCAGCCTTCTGTGATATCAGTACTGCAGAGCTTTATATTGCCATGGCGACTAACTGACAGTTGTAAAGCCAGGCACTAGCCGTCTTAAAATCTCTATCCTGTTTGCATTTTGAACCATTTTTGTAGATAAATATCAGGGGCAGCTGGTGGGCTCTTGGTTAGGAAGTTGCCCCATGATCAGAAGGTTGTGGGTTTGAATCCCAGGACTGTCAGTGGCACCTCTGAAGTACCTTTGAGCAAGATACCACGCCCACACACTGCATCGCTGGCTACCTACTGTTTTACTGGGTGAATGGGTTAAACCAGCGTTTCTCAAACATATTTGTCCTGGGGACCAGTCATGTCAGGCTTTGGGGCTGCAGGGCCCTGCATATATGACCCCCCGCCCTTAACCCACGACCACCACGCCGCGGATGCATATCCACATAGATGGATAGATAGATAGATAGATAGATAGATAGATAGATAGATAGATAGATAGATAGATAGA
>JBBPDC010163710.1:0-18194 GCA_037974485.1 Hemigrammopetersius urotaenia | reverse complement strand
TAATAGTTAAATGTGTTTGATGATCAGAAACATTTTGTGTGACAAACATGCAAAAGAATAAGAAATCAGGAAGGGGGAAAATAGTTTTTCACACCACTGTATATATATATATGATATATATATATGTTATTTAGAACTATTTAGATTGGTTTTTCCCATATTTTTCTCATTATTATTACTAAATATAGTAATATTACCACTACAGATAAAACTAAAAGATAAATGCAAATAACATTATAAAAAAATATTGATTTTATGTACAGTATATCAGTGTGTTCCTTGTGGAAGCCCAGTATTACTTGCAGTTTCCATCAGAAACCATGTTTGATTCTTTCAGCTCTTTAATAAATTAAACCACAAGATGCTGATGGAATTTCACAAATTCAAACAATGGCTAGAGACCTCACAACAAATCGTGATACTTTTTACTGCTTTATTGTTTGTTTGCATGTATTCTAATGTAAAAATATGCTAGCAGAAAAACACATCATCACTGAGAAAAACGGTTTTAAAAAATTTGCGTATGTCCCTAAGACCTTTGCACAGTATTGTACAAATATATTTAAAAAATATATAACAGTATATATTGTTGTCTAAACAAAACTTTGAATAGCCAAAAAAGTCACATCTTTTCGAACTGCCACTAAAGTAACACCACTAAACAGCTCAATGCGCTTGACAGCCCATGTTTGACTTTTCTATGGTTCTATTTAACGTAAAAATGGCAGCTGTCATTTTCCAATTATGTAAAATACAATGCTGTAATTATGTAAAAAATGTTTTGTTCAAACAATGTATTGCATAACAGTTAATTTTCTCATACTCAGTGAATAGTTTCAGAGGACATGTCTATTCCAGCTAAAAATATATCATTAGCTCTAACGTCTGGTATTCAGACACACACAAATTGCATTCTGTACCTGAAAGGAGCCCATAGCCAGATCAAAGAAGATCTTGTAGTCCGTCAGAGACTCATTTAGGGACACAAAGACAACATAATGGATTCCAAACAGAGGAATCAGCAGCAGAGTGGACTTAGCCAACCTCCTATGGAAACATGACAATCTTTTCAAACAAAAGAACAGTCTACAGGAACATAATATACCCATCAAACAAAACAACACCCTACAGAAAAATAGCATACTTACTGTGACACAGACATCCGGGGAAAACAACATACATCCTAACAACCTCCTACTGCAGTAATGGATTATCTGACGAACTGTGCATCAGATTAAAGAAAACACAAAAATCTACAGCCCTCGGGACGCTAGATGTCCGTGTAAAACTTGAAAACAGCCGAATGACTTAAATACAGAGGAGGATTCTGGGTTTTGCCTCTTTTAATGTTCCTTTCTGTACAGAGCTCAGTCTTATATAATGGTCTATATAGTATAAAGTATTGTATGATTAAATTCAAGTTGAACTGAACTGGGAACTTCAGACATAAGGAACTTGCTATACAGTAATCCCCCGTTACTCTCGGGGATTACGTTCCAATAATTTACTGTTAAATTTACTGGGTTAGTTGCATTGTTTTAATAACTGGCACTAAAATACATGAAGAATTATATATTGTCACAAAATCAAATATTGTATCGGCTGTTTCGGAGTGCGTGGATTGCCGCAGCTGTCGGCCTGTAATTCTCACCGGAGATGCCGAGCTGCATTGCCAGAAGGTGCAGGGCGTTTGGGCAGCATAGGGCTTTTAGTAGAATAAAATGAAAACAGGAGGACATCAGCCAATAACTAGAAATTTAGCTGAATTCATATTTGGATTACTATTTATGTTTATAGTAAATTATATATTTTTAATCATTTAGAATTAAAAAGAGTAAAAAAAAACATACTGCCACGAAAAAAGCAACAAAAAAAAATGCGGAGAACATTTGCAGGTTCAGTGTTGTTTTGGAAATTTCCAAAAAACAATCAGTAAAACTGGGGGATTACTGTAATTATATTTAAACAAAACTTACTGCAACCAGTTACTCCCATCAGCCATTAAAATCACCTGCCTTAGTATTGTGTTCAGCCTTAGCAACAGAAATCTGGGAATCATTACATGCAATTCAGTATCACTGTTTTTCTGAAAAAGACATACTTTTAACCTACAAGCTCCTTCAACTTAATGGAGCTCAGGAAAAAACAGATACAAGCGTCCAAATGAAAATAATATATTGAACTAAAAAAATCATTAAATTATATAATATAAAATAGCTTTCACATGAGATACTTATATACATATATACATACGTACATATATAATCTGCATATGACATGCATCATGAACTACTGTTTGTTCTGAAAATCTACATAGTAGTATGTATATTAAAATCTATTAAGAGCCTAGACACAGGCCTCTGATGTAACACAGATCAGTGCCGCTGAGACTAGGACAGCTTTATCTATCCCTACTTCAACAACTCAAATGCCTTTAGAGTGAGACTCAACATATTAACATCTGTTCAGCAGACAACGGAGCTCCAAACTGGATTCTCCAGTCCAAACTTGGACATCTGGAAACCCTAGTTAGACATGAGTGGGTTTCACACAGACAAAGAAGTATACCTTTAGATGCAGAAGTTCTTTCTTGGTTTAACCCTCAGAATGTGAGTCTTACGGGTCACACACAAATACCAAGAACTTGGGAAAACTTTCAGAATAGTTTCTGTCCACAAGTGGGTGGGGAAAACCTGCAGAGGGAGGGGGTCCAGAGAGCGGCCAAGCGGCGGCGCACCGAAGAAAAGGGTGGCAAACAGCCAGTGTTTAGGAGAGTAATCATCCGTTTTAGACTGTTTTACACCATTTTTATTTGTTGAAATCAGAGTTTACTAAGACACTCTTAGTTGTGAGGGTTAAGTGAGTGAATAGAATCAAAAATGGTTATGAATATATTTATGAATATATATGGTTTTATATGACGTAAAGTTTGGGGATTATTTTTAAATGAAAGCCTGAATGCAGACTAAACTCAGACTAATCTCAATAATATTCTCAGCAACACAGGCCTCCTTTCCAAAGACATTTTTTTTCAGTTTGTTGAACTCAATAAATAAATAATTCACTAAAATATACAGAAAAATGCTCATTGTAAGGGCTGTGTACTTACTTTCATTTTACAAAACAACCAGTGGATTTTGCGTGCATTTGAAGGAAATGTCATTTTCAATGTAGCCGAGTAATAAACAAGTAAAAAAACAAAAAAGAATCTGAAATAAAAATGTATGGCAAAAACATGCAATGCAATACAATGAACAAAATAAGTACATAAGCACAAAGCTTTAGATTGTTCAGAAAGGTATTCAGAATAATATATTATTTCACCCATAAAAAGACAATCCAGCACTATGCCTCTGTACCTTACAGTGTATTTCACAATTAATGAATGTTCTTAGATATAACATGGCTTGGGGAATTTTGCCCCATTCTATCATGCATTGCCTTTGTTTTCCTTTGTGCCATGTGTTTTTTTGTTTTGGTTTCATAGCTCCACCCTGGCCCTGCCCCCTGGTTAGTGAGCTCTCATGTCTATTTGTAACCCCATCTTTCACAGTTCCCTGTCTACCACAGAAAGAAGTATTCCTGTTTTTGAGGCTTTGTTTGGTGGTCCACCCTGACGTTACCTCAGTGGTTCTGTTTAGCATTTGACTTATCTTTCAGTGTTTTGTTTAGCTGTAGATCCCGTATGTTTTTTTAGTTAATTAAAGTCTCTGTGTGCATGTGTGTCTGCCTCTAGTAAACATTACTGTAACACACAGCTTCCAGCAGAACCAAAATATAATATTATACAACACATAAATGATAATCACACAAAGCAAGCAATTTTATTTCATAGTATGTTGTTGTTGATTATTCCATTTTATTGGTGTGTTACTACATTGAGTATATGACGTTCATCCAGTCAGATACCTGTACTGTGACTGATCATTTCCGCCAACTTCAAGGCAGCGCAGCTTCTGCAGCAGGATACGAATGATGCTGATGAACAAAATAAAGTTTACCTGAAATAAGCAGATAAATAGAGAAATCATAATCATGTCCAAAAGCTTGAAGACATCTGCTCATTCAAAATTTCTTCAGAAATCAGGGCTATTCATTGGGGGTCTGTCCATATATAGCAGCCTCTACACTTCTAGGAACACTAGATGGTGGAACACTACTGGGAAGACTAGACTGCATTCATCCACAAGAGCATTAGAGAGTCCTGATGTTAAATTATTAGTTCTGCATCACAAACGTCACTCCAGGTATTGGATGATACTCCATCAATCCACAACCAAGTGCTTTACAAACATGGTGACAGTTTCATGTGATTTTACAAGCTATGTGTCTGGCAAAGATTTATTGATGTTTTTGGCCCCCAAACAAATTTATGTCTTGAAGGCCCAAAGATTGGGTTTGATTTTACTGTAAAACACAATAGTTGCCTTGTTTTATTATAAAGTTTTATTATAAAAAACTGAGACATAACTGAGTTATAACTCAACAAAACCTTGATTACATCCTTTATGTTTGTCTGTCAACATTCGCTTCCTGAGTGGGTCACAAGACGGTATGATAATTGTAGTTTTAATTATCACCTAATAATGAATTGATGTGACTGTAAAGTCCCTGGGTAGACCCTAGAAACTTCAATTACATACACAGCTTCTTTGTGTCATGACTTAACAGCATTTCTTCCATTTTTTGGGTACCACTAAAATATGATTGTTTCAAGGTAGCTTTCTTTCTTTCTTCCACTAGGTGCTACGGTATCTTGTATGTGTCAAAAATAAAAAGTAAAAATGTCTTTATTCAGTTTATTCTTATATTTAGGCAACCCCATCCTCCAGGCTGCATACATTTGTGTGGTCTGCGAGGTGGAATTCCCTAATTCCCTAATTAGAAGCCGTGGCATTAATGAAAAAATTCAGCAGAGATCAATATTGATTGACATTCACATAGTACCATGTCATGAGGAGTGATTCTACTATGCTAGTGCTATTTTGGGCTCATCTTCTGAAAATCCTTGATGTCAGAGCTCTGGAGGAAACTGACAGCAGCCTTGATTTGTTTCTGTAATGTCTACATGTCTGTCACGGTTCGGCCAGTGGCTGGTGAGGGCCACTGCTTTTCAGTTGTTTTTTCTGTTCTGTTTGCTCATGTTTAAGGGCCTTTTATTTTGAGATGCCTGTCTGTTTTGTTCTGTGGTCACGTGCTTTAAGTCTCAGCTGTTTTCTGTTCATGTGTCACGTTGCTTTGAATTCCAGCTGGTTTGTGTTTACCCCTGATCACTGTCTGTATTTAGGTTCCGTTTTGTGTTACCCTCACTGTCAGTCCATCGCCTCAGTTAGCGCACGTTTTGCTCCTGTTCTTAGCTCTGTAACCTGTTCCTGGTGGCCCACGTGACAGTTTATGTTATTCTTGTTTTTTAATAAATTCACGTCAGCATGGATCCTTGGTCTGTGTTTTGGTCCGTGCCACGAGGACACGAGGACTAGCCCCCCCGGACGGGGCAATGTCTTAAAGAAAATAGATCCTAGTTTGAATATATTTTCAGAAATAAACCACTTAGGGTTCCTGTTCTGCTGTATTGTGTGAACATTACACATTTTTGAAAAATCACGAATCAGAAGGTTAGCACATACTGCTTCTGAGACATGTAAAGCAGCTTTGCATCTTTGCTAACGCAATGTCAATGGTCTGTCAACTGCCAATTCTTTTACTAATAGGCCACATTAGGTAGCAATGCATGGGCTGCCAAAGGCACCAGTGTTTCGGTCACTGAATGGGTTAAAAATGGCTTATATATAAGCCATTTATATAAACAGAGACCAGTACATGAATGTTGAGCATACATTCACTCAGATATACGAAAGAAAAAGGTAAAAGGGATTATTTTAGTGAGCTTATTTGCACTTGTGTTGCTTAACATTGGTGCAGTGCAGTTTGTGTACTCTCAAAGAATTTACCATAATCGAAAACATGATTGGTCCATTGATGACCCACATGGGCACAGGGTGATCATTCCGCTCCCAGCAACTAGATAAAGGATGTGAAACCAGACACACACACACGCGTACACACACAAACACACACACACACACACACACACACACACACACACACACACACACACACACACACATGCGAGGACACACAGAGTAACACCTTATCATCACCACACTACCATACTATAATTACTGTTAAGTTATACTCATTAGCATATTTGAGGTGTGTGTGTGTGTGTGTGTCACTCACTCTGTGTCCTCAAGTTGATGTCTTGTCACAATCCATGCAAACACAAAAATCGAAGGGACTCCTGACACATAAACACACACACCAATTATTTTCCCATTAACATTCAATACAAAAACAATCACAGATTTTCTGTGAACTGGCTTGATTTACTGGGGCAGGGTTGCTCTCTCAATACTGACAGATTTCAGGTGATCTCCTGGCTTTCTATGCCATTTTGCACCTTGTTATCTTCATGTGTTCAGTACTTATTCCCTGTGTCATTTCACTTTATTTATTATGACTCAATTTGTATAATTAAATGTTCTGATTTCTTTGTATGAATTCAACATTTGGCTTGATGGCAGCATCTGCTGGAAATCCCCTTACTGATAAAATTGCTGATGTGTCAAATATTTATTTTCCCCGTTGTACATTCATAAAGTACTGAAGCCATAACTGAATCAGAGAAAAAACTTCTCGCACCCCAGCCGATGGTCAGGTAGGTCCGGAAGAATGTGTTTTCAGGGAATGTGACAAGCAGGAGTGTGTGTAAGTAAAGTCCTTCCACCAGCAACCAGAAGAAATTAGCCATGATGAAGTAGTGGAAAAAGACCAGGCTTACTCGGCAGCCAACCTGCATTAACATAAAACCAGCGTCAATAGGGACTTTATCATATATCATATCAGATATGTATGTGTGCGTGGGTCTCACCAATGAGGGCAGGTTGCTGCAGTGTGTGCTGTGTGAGAACAACACACTGTCCTTCACGAGGACAGCCACAGCTCTCAGAATAAAGGAGAGAAAAAGGTTCACATGGATGTAGTTACGTGTGCAGTGTAATTTCCTACAAACAGACATACAAACACACATAAATGAATGAATGGATGCAAGATACACATTGTGAGGAAGTAATACTTTGATAGACTATGTTCATGGCTAGGTGCAGAAACTACTTTCACAGGCTAACTGTTAGGCCAGAGGTTACTATTATAATCATCATCATCATCATCTACCAAGAAGCACTAACCTCTTAATTTATCAACACATTCACACTCACAGACATAGACTAACCTACAGTACTGTGCAAAAGTCTTAGGCACCTGTGCAAATTGTTCGAAGTCTTTAATATCAGCAGTGCTTTTTTGCCAGCAAAAACACATGAATATTAGAATAAATGTAAACAAACAAGCAAGCAGTAAAAAGTATCAATATTTCTTATTTCTAAATAGTAGTCAATATTTTGTGAGCTGGTTAGAAGAACACAGGTTTGGATCCAGGTCTCTGCTCAGTTCCTCCAGTCATTGAGTGAATGAATACATTTCCATAATCAACACCTAATTTAATCTACTGAAGTAAAAAGAGCCAAACCAGGTATTTGATGGAGCTGCTAGTAAAATCGGGCTTCCATGAGGAGAGTCCAGGAGGTCAATTATGACTTGAGGTCACTGAACCAGTGGCAATGAGCTCAGGCCATTTGGAGTGGAGGTCATAGGCAACCACTAGGAAATGCTGGTGGTGAGGAACACCCTGTATTTCCCCACAAATATCCAGCTGCAAATGATCTCAGGGCTGGGTGGGCAATCAAGTGGTTGTAGGGGTGGGGTGGTTGATGACCTGTCTTACCACACAAAAGACAGGGAGAGCAGTCCTTAACCAGGGTCTCGATTTCCCGGCCCATCCCTGGCCACCAGACCAGGTCTCTGCAGAGCTGCTTAAATTTCACAATGCCCAGATGGCCCTCATGAGCCATGGCTAAAACACGTGTCCACAGGGCGCTAAGGACGACTGTGTAGAGGCCGCATGCCACACAAGTCCCATTCCAACAGGACAGCTCCTGCTTTACTCTGAAAATGCAGCCAGCTCCTCAGGCACCCTGTGAGGCCAGCCGTTCTGAATGTAGACACACTGGCACAGTGTCCAAAAGCAGTGGAATGCACTCATCATTCAGCGCACTTAGCATGACTTCAATGAAATTGGTCAGGAGTTTACATGGTGAATGACAGTAGTTGCACGTGAAGTTGTGGCTTGGCCTGACTCAGCTGCACCAGAGCGGCAGACAGAGGCACAATGATTGTGTTTACTACGGTAGTGCCACGTTTGGCCATGGGCTGGACAGTTCTGAGCCCCAGACTGGAGAGAGGAAGATCCGCAATTATCGCAGGGCCATGACCTCTGAGGCTGTGGCCTTGACAGACGTTGGGGTCTTAGTAACAGAACTGAGATGAAGTCTGCTGTTTCCGACGTGCCACACTAGCTGACGTGGTGTGCATGAGAGTCGATTGCTTGTGGGTTGGTCTAATCTGATGCACAGGCAGCTGCGCTCTCTACTATTGTAGTGCAATAGTCATAGCTCAGGCCAGTGTTAGGTCATCTGGTTCTAACAGCAAAGTCGCACTTTGGCATTGTTGGTATGCTCTATTAACTGGTTGTGAATCATCTCATCCTGTAGTGTTTTCCGAACTTGCAAGTGCTAGCTAATGCACGTAAGTTGTTCACATACTGTTGCACAGACTCACCCGATGGCTGATGCCTTTGGCGGAGCAGAAAAGGCATAAGAGAGCGCTCTGTGGAGCTAGAAAAGTGCGCGGTCAGGAGTTTTTACAGAGGTTTTGTAATCGCTGACGGTACCTGACTTAAGTGCTCCAAGCACTCTTTGACCCACCCTTTATGTGGCTAAATTATCTTGAATGCTAGCTAATCACTGGTACTATAGAGTTGTAGGGGGAAGCGGTATAGCTACCTCCACATAAAGACCAATACAGTCACTATGGAAACAATAGGAAAAGCTGAATGAGAAATACTCTGTGAAGCCAGTGCACAGGCCCTGAATGTATTCAAGATTTTGTCCATGACAGTGACTTGAATCAAACATATACATAGAGAGTATTCCTTGATGTAAGAAATTATTAAATGTATTTTAATTAAGCTTAATCCCATCGCTATTAGGAATTAGGTGTTTAGATGGACGTTTCTATTCTGTCAGGCAGACAAATTATATTATTAAAGGACTATTTGGCTAAATGTAAACATAGCAATTAAAAAGCTGCTATAATTAGAATGTTGTGGTCTGTTGCGGATAGCTGGGTCAGTGTGGGATGGGATCACTTGGGATCAGAATAACTCAAACAACAACTCACCTGAACATGCAGAGGACAGCACTGCCTGTAGTCAAGGCGATGAGAGACAAACTATGACCAAGTGTGTATAAGGTCTTCACCACCATGAAGAACACCAACTAAAGAGGTAACATAACAGAAACAGAAACATTCAGAGTGGTATGGGAGTTCCTAAAACACGATGAGGATTAATTACAATGCATTACATGATTGGGAAAAAATACAGTAAATCTAATTTGTTCACATAGTGTTCATGTGAGTTTCTCTCTGGATCTGTCCTCTGGTGAAATTTTCTGGACTAATCCGTAAGTATCTCTTACCACTTGTGGGAAAAAGTGAAGATTTGTGCTTTTATAGAAAATATACAAGTACATTTCAGAAAAATGCATAGTGCATTGGACAGGTATGAAATTGAAGTCTATCCCTGTGGTCAATGGTATAGAAACACCATGGACAGGTCACTTCTGCAGGGCAGAAACGCATTCAGGCACAAATTAGGGGCAATTTAATATCTCCAATTCACCTGACATGCACGCCAAACTGTGGGAGGAAACCGGAGTGCCTGACGAAAACCCACACAGGCAAATGAAGAACCTGCAAACTCAGAAAGAATCCAGGATGACCCACCAGGTAATTGAACCCAGGACATTCTTGCTGTGAGCCGGCAGTTGAGCCCTATCATGTAACTGACAAATCACCCCAAACCTGGCCATGTCGCGATATGCCTCCTCCTTCTCACAGCTGGTCTGTTTTCCCCTTATTATTGTCTGTCTTCCCATTGGTCCTTAGTTCAGTCCCCTTGGTATATTAGTTGGTTTATCCTTAGTTTCAGTTATGAGAGCATACCCTCACTTATGTTTCTGTCATTTCCTTATATTGTATATTCTTAGTGTTTGGCCACCGTGCCTATTTTCTGTTCTGTCTTGTTTTGTGTTGTGTTGTAAATAAATCACCCTCAGTATGGCAGTCTGCGCCTGTGCCTCTTTCTACTCCTTCTTATCCAGGCCGCAGCGTGACAGACCAAAAACCTGGTATTTTGACCAGATTCACCAGGCTGTAAATACTGGACCTCATTTAAATACAAACATGCTTACATACATATACAACTTGCACTGCAACAGTTTGAGTTGTGTGTAACCGCATCATGGATGAACCTAAAATGTTATTCATCAAATTTAAAACAGCACTATTAAAAAATCATATGGCTTTCCATTATACTTATGTTAATGTACTCAATTTTATTAATTTTAGTCATTCAAGTATTTATATAATTACTTCAGAGTAAATATGATCCTTATCTTGTTCTTTAACTCAACCAAAACGGCTCCCTCCTGCAGCTTTTTGCTCAGTGTAAAGCAGTGTTTACATTTTCTGCATACTGAGTGTAGAGCGTTTAGCTGAGGAGCTCGTCTAAATATTCCTGATACCTAAATATTTACCTCACGCTAAAGACAGGATCACTCAGCGAATAGGTCATGCACACCACACACATTTACTCACACACACACATAACCACACATCATGCACACTGGAGTATAGATGTTACACGCTTTTGCTGCCCTTTTAACTGTGGCTATATTTAACTACACAGCAATGGGCTGTGCTTGTAAGTGTCACAATTTATAATTGTATGTCTGGTTACTGTTACTGTCCGGGTTATTAAACAGCACCACTGGCATTGTCGTTATCAGACAGCTTTCTGTAGTTGCTCTTCGATTGCTGATGTGCTCCAGGTTCATTGCCATCATCTTGCTAGAATTATTCTGTTTTAAATGGTACAGTAACATTTATGGTTCCATCATCAGTACAGTAACTTCAGAAGCCAAGTGTTTCAGTAAGTTATTTCAGTGCTTTATGGAAAATGTGTACAGTTTTGGTGATTAGTTGTGCATCTTAAAGCAAAGTATTTCAAGAAATGTGTTTTTCAGTCAGTGCTTAAAGAGGTCTGTGTTTAGAGTCTTGTCTGTTTAGGGAAGAGTTACTACACTACAAATGGGCTACTCTTCCTTCAAGCTCCCATAGACTTTAGCAAGACATCTGTTTAAATATATATTTATTAATTTACCCATGATGGGGTTTCGTGTTGCAGCTTATTAGTCCAGTCCGTATAAAGTAAAAATTTGGTTTTGGCCAGATTCTGATTTAAACTTGAACACAGAATTATTCATAGTGTGTTTAGGGTGGAGCTTAGAGGGTAAAGCAACTCAAATAATTGTTTTCAAATAATTTTCATTGTATGTCCATTTACACTTACAATGTGACATCATGGCAATAAATATTTGCAGCACTTTCAGTTGTATTACACTTAGAATACTGAATATTTGTTTTGCCATTCTCAGTAATTACACAACATGTTATACAGCGTTTGAATTTTTTATTTAATTTTTTTACATCTATTATTAGGCCCCACAGAGATGCAGTGGATTGCACTGTTGCCTCACACTTCCAAGGTGGGGTTTTAAATCCGGGTCCTGGCCTTTTGTGTTGAGAGATCACATGTTCTCCTCGTGGTGGCGTGGGTTTCCTACAGTGTCTCCGGTTTCTCCCCCAGATCAAAGACATGCGCATCAGGTGAATTTGGGGATTTTGAATTTACCTTGTGTGTGCACCCTGTCTCGCAGCTGTAGACCTGGGGATAGGCTCTGGGTACCCGCAACCCTAGTACAGATTAAGCGGTTACAGAAAATGAATGAAAGTTTATAATTATAATATATAATAACGTTTGAAAGAGGATAGAAGACTCGGAGTGGGGGCACCACTGAATTCTGTTTCATGGTCCCAAGGGTGCAGGTGCATAGAGAGTAAACCTGGATAAAAATAGACAGGAGAGGAAAGGGAGACCCAGGAAAAAACTCATGAGCCTAAACCAAATTACTGACGAGACAAACCACTACACACAGACTCATTGGCGGGTGTCACTGTGGACACTGGTTTTAGGGAGCAGCCTGTGGTGCTGCTGATGTTGTTATGTGGGGGTGCACCCTTGTACTTCTCCTGCCGACCATTCTACTCAGCATGTGGGTAACGGCTAGGCCAGGCCCAGGCTCTCACAGATAGAGAAGCTGAAGTCTTTATCAAAATATTTCCAATTAACCTGGTCGAACATACTGTTTGCCTGCTTGGAATGCTGAAATCATGTTTTATCAGAGATCTTACAATTTTGTCAGCTGTTTCATTTGATAAAGCAAACTTACAAGAATAATCTTGTATCTCTCCAATAAATTAACCTGTTGGTTGAATATCCATTCATCCATCCAACCATTATCTCCCACTTAACCGGAGTCAGGTCATGGCCTAAGCAGGGAAACCCAGACTTCCCTCTCCCCGGCCACTTCATCCAGCTCTTCCAGGGGGATCCCAATGCGTTCCCAGGCCAGCCGAGAGAAATAGTCTCTCCAGCGTGTTCTAGGTCTTCCCCGAGGTCTCTTCCCGGTGGGACATGCCCGGAACACCTCCCCAGGGAGGCGTCTAGCTAGGAGGCATCCTAACCAGATGCCAGAGCCACCTCATCTGGCTCCTCTCGATGTGGAGGAGCAGCGGTTCTACTCTGAGCTCCTCCCGGATGACTGAGCTTCTCACCCTATCTAAAAGAGAGAGCCCCGCTACCCTGCGGAGGAAACTCATTTCGGCCGCTTGTATCCATGATCCACAGCTCGTGACCATACGTGATAGTAGGAACGTAGATCGACCAGACCTTCCGGCTCAGCTCTTTCTTTACCACAACAGATCGATGCAGCACCTGCATCGCTGCTGATGCCGCACCAATCCGCCTGTCGATCTCCCGCTCCATCCTTCCCTCACTCGTGAACCATACCACAAGATATTAAGATACTAAGATGGTACAGTATCTTGGGGAGTATCTTGGTTGAATATTTTGACATAAAATAACATATAATAAAAGTATAATAAAAAAATCAATGACTTACACCCAGTTCATTGTTCAATTTAGATTTTTAAAAATTCTTTAAAAATAACTAAGTATATAACAGCTGTTTGGAGCACACCTTGGTCTAGTGGCAAGAGCAAAAATGGAAGTCTTTGTTTGTTTTTCATGTTAATCCAGAGCATGACCGCCTAAGCCCGAGGTGAGATTTCTCTGCTTGATCTTGGTCTGTTTCCTGGTTTTGTTATGGACCTTTGCTAAAACCCTATGACTATAATAACAAATTCTGCTGGAAAAAATGTTTTTGCCTCAGATTTCTGCACATTTAAGAATGCCAGCTTGTAATAATTTCACACACGATTCATCCAGCATTTTTACTAGAATGATTCATCAGTTTGACATTTTTATTTCTGAGTGTGCTACCAGTAGGCGGTGTTGTACACACCTTGTCTTGAGGTGCTTCAGTGCCACACACACTAGTGATGTTGGGGAAAACTTCAGACCAGCCATCAGATGTGCAGTTCTTACTGATATTCCCTAAAGAGACAGATTGAAGAGAGAGGCAGAAAACACTTTTATAAATGCTATAATCCATGTAATACTTATATTGCTAAAATGAACTTGAAATGCATTACTTATTTTCCATGCTGGGTGTGTATGTGTGTGAACTGTATATTTATGTACGGAAATGTATGTGAACTAAATTAACTAAAAAGTATGTTACAAAGCTTCCCTACTGTGATAGTTCTCCACTTCAAACACTTCAAAATGATTTTTGTTTCACCAAAAATATTGACCAGGAGCCGCCACTGGTTTTGTCCGATGTATATTTCCTACTAATTGTCACTGGGTCCTGTGAATTACCAAGTCAATAAAAGAATGGTCTGGTGAGAAATCACTTAAGACATGTTTGAGGTCCAAACACTCTTCTTATTTAAAAACTGAATCTACAAAGCTTGTCCATAAACACATCTCCCAAACTCTTTAAACCGCACTCAGGTCGTCATTAAGGCGGCACAGACTTGTTAGTGTCTCCTGACCTGAATGTATTCCACACTCAAGTCTGAACACTTAAGTCTGCACCACCTTAATGAAGAGCTAGATGTGGGTTGAGCTTCTGAATCTGAATCTGAATCTGAAAAGGTTGAGAAACGTTATGGTGAAATATTTAAAGAACCATTTTGCGTGATTACTGACTTATAGTTTTTAGCCTCGTATCTGAAGCACAAAACCACATCCAGGTCTTCACTAAGGTTAGCATATGCTACCTTAAAGAAGACCTGGATGCTGTTTGAGCAGGATGAGTAGGGAGTGGTTGACATTCTAGCTCCCTGAAAGGACTTCTAGCAAACTTACTGTAAACTGTGAGAATTAACAAAACTTTTTTTGAACAATGTTAAGCAATAAGCCATAATTAACCATATTATAATTTAAGTGGCATTATACTACAGTTCAGACGAAAAAATCTGATTCTGCACAATCTGCTCTGGTCACAAATACATTTTTTTCTCTAGCAATTCAAACTACATTTGACAAATTCTGAAAATGACTGTGTGACAGCAGTCCTACAACAATTCTTGGACCTGTTGTTTAGCAAACTAGGTGGGTTGTGACATTTTTTTACAGTCTGGAACAAAGTACTGGTTTGTCTGGCAGGTTCTGTAAAAACTTGAACTTCGTATTGCAAATGCTTTATGATTCTTTCCATAAAATTAAAGGCTATTAGTGTTATTTGTCAATGGGCCTAATTAAATCTACAGTAGCCTAATCCCCACTTTTCACAAGGGTTATGTTTCAAGAGCAACCATGTATAGTGTCACGGTCGCACCGCCCGCTCCACGTCTCCCTCGCTCTTCCTCCCCGGATTATTAGGTTCCCCTTGTCGTCCCTCCTGTTTCCCCTTTTTACGTTTCCAGCACCGTGTTACTCCAGTCCCTCTAATGAGCCCCGCACCTGTTTCCTTTGATTACGCACCACACCTGATCCTCCTTTCCCAGCACTACAAAAAGCCCAGTCCGGCCCTGGATCTACAAGTTGGTATTGAGTTTCATTTCTACGCCCCTGTGTGTGCGTGTTTGTTTTGTATCTTGGTCTCCATATTTAATGTTCTGTTTCTTTTGGTTTTTGCAGACTCGCGCTGGTGGCTCCCGCTCTCCCCCCACGATCGCCCTGAAGGGGCTGTGCCTTTTTTGTTCTCCCCTTTTTCATAGTCTGGTTGGACAGCCTTGTTTTTGTTTCCACGTTTTGGGCCAGCGTGAGTCCTGCTGGGTTTTTTATGGTTTTGATTGTTCCCCTGAGTCGGGGTTTCCCCTGTGTGTGTGTGTGCGTGCGTTTATTAAAGCCCTGTTTGTTCTGCCCAGTTTGGCGTCCTCCCCCTTCCTCATACACACACTGGCCTGACATATAGTGAAAAATTGCGTTGTGTTTTGGTAAAAAAAAAATGCATATTTTTATAGAGGATATCTGCAGGTACCATGTTGTTGTGAGGATTTCCATGTAAAACTATGAGTTTGGTTCTCAAATAAATCTGTGTGAGACTGAATCCGTGACTCCTGATCCTCGTAAAACTGGGAGATAACTGTACCTGACAACATTTTGGAGCTTATTTAAAAGTGAAAGTGATCATCCGGTCATATGTGAACACACCACTGCACACAATGTGAACAGCACGAAATACTTCTTCTGCATTTAACCCATTCACCAAATGAAGCAGGGGGCAGCCATGAACACGGCGACCGGGGAGCAGTGTGTGGGGACGGTACCTTGCTCAGGGTACCTCAGCTGTGCCTAACAGTCTTGGGAATCAAACCTGGACTTTCTGATTGCAGTGCCCTAACCACTAGGCTACCAGCTGCAACATCCCCCAGTCGGCAGCCACTAGAGGCCGCTGCTGTTTAACTTTTGTATAAAGGCTTTTATTTTGGCTGGGGTTGTCTCATCTCTGGCAGATGGAATCAATTATGGTTCTCAGCTGCCAGGGATGAGACCAACGATTTACATGAGTTTTGAGTTAGTTTTTATTTGTATAAACAGCCTGTTGGGTTCTCCAACACGCTTTATATAGAGTTGTTTGTTCAATCTCCTGTTTCTGTGCAGTGTTTATAAATAAAAATAGAAAAGAACGAGTATCAGTCTGCTCCTGCGTCTGATGTGACAATTTGCTTGATTTTATTTTGAAAACCGTTGTATAAAACAATAAGAGCAACAAAGCCATTTGTTTTAGTTTAATTGATTTCAATGAAGTTTATCAAACATTCTATAAGTTGAGAAAAAAACTTTATTTAGCCCAGTTCTTATGGAAATTCTTAGAGAAATTATGTCATCAACAGTACAACAAGAAAGAATAAAAATTAATAAGACAATTAAAAAATAAATAGATCAATGCACTATTAGCTGATCAATAGTGCTGTCACGGCTCGGTCAGTGGCCGTTAGGGGCCACTGCTTTTCAGTTCATTTCTGGGACTTTTATTTTGAATTCTTGTTCTGTTTAGTTTTGTTGTCACGTGTCTTTCATTCTGTTTTGTGTCACATGATTGAGTTTTGCACCTGTTTGTGTTTAGCGTCTTAATGACTGCCTGTGTTTAGTTCAGTTCTGTGTTTTCCCCCTTTGTCAGTCAATCGCCTCATTTTCGCCTCATTTATGTGTGTTTTTCCAAGTTCTTGTAGCGGCCACTGCGCCAGGTTTTGGTTTTCTGTTTTTGTTTGCAACAAATAAAGAGTTTGAGAATGGCGCTCTGCCTTTCCGCCTCGTCCCTACACCGAGGTAAATCACAGAGGCTGGTTTACCCGGTCCCTCGTGACAAGTGCAGAATGGTTTATGAAAGTGACGTAGTGTTGATGCAATAAAGTTAAATGCAATAAAAGGGTAGCAGATGATTTGGTAATGAGATTAATTGTGGTGACATAACCAGTGACTAAGATGTACTTAAACATGCTGCTTAAATGTACAATGTATGCCTTTCCACTGCATTTTTACACCCACCTACTGTCCCTTGGAGATGACCAGCTGGCTACACCATTAATTTAACCTGATGCTGAAATAATACCTGAAAATATACCAATCAACTTTGAAACTTGTCGAAAGCCACAGTGCATATACTGCAAACATCATTCATATTTTCCATAAACAAAAGTGGCTTATATTCAGGGCTGAGGTTAATGTGAACTAAAAAATTGCAACACAACAACTGAAGAATAGAAGTGTTTGTGCATGTATATACCGTTGCGGTTGAAGAGTGTTTTTAGCACAGAAGGGCAGGGGATTGTGACAGTTTGTCCAACTTTAGCTCCATCCCAACAGGAAATATTATCCCAGAAACCCTCACAGCCAAAACCTGTGCACACACACATCCAGACACATATAATCATTGTTTTTTCATAAGTTTTTTCATTAGGACGTATGCAGCTTCACACTCTCACCTGAATAAAAAGTTCCCTCTTAGAACTGAGAGAGAAACACAGGGCAAGTATAATAGAGAGAGAAAGAGCAGTCGTAAGAGGGTTGAGTCCTGTATTTTGGGATTTAGAGCTTAGGATATTAACATGCCATACTTCAGTAGCGAAATACTCTTCTCAGAGCCTTATGCATGCACACACATATCACCATACTTACTATCTGCAATTACTGTGAATATACACACACAAGCAAATATGCAGCTGGAATTAAAAATATCCATCATTTGAAAGTGTGTGTGTGTGTGTGTGTGTGTGTGTGTGTGTTTTTGTGTGTTTTGTGTGTGTGTGTGTGTGTTTTTGTGTGTGTGTGTTTTTGTGTGTGTTTTGTGTGTGTGTGTGTGCACGTGTGTGTGTGTTGTGTGTGTGTGTGTGTGTGTGTGTGTTTGTGTGTGTGTTTTTGTGTGTGTTTTGTGTGTGTGTGTGTGCGCGTGTGTGTGCGCGCGTGTGTGTGTGTGTGTTTTTGTGTGTGTGTGTGTTTTTGTGTGTTTTTTGTGTGTGTGTGTGTGTGTCTTTGTGTG